>PVHY01001126.1:8640-173421 GCA_004024945.1 Uropsilus gracilis | reverse complement strand
CTGAGTCTTACATGTTTCTTTTGTAGTTAATAGGATAATTAGAAATCACTTTGTTAGAAATAAATTAGTCTGCACTGCACTGATAGTCTTACATTGGCTTGGTATTTTGGTTGAGAAGGCTGGGGATGGTGGTAAGGACCCACGAGTGGAAAGTTTAAACTGTGTTTTAAAGTTTTTCTTTTCTGCAGTTTTTGGAGCTAAAAGCAGAGAGCAGTTGGCTGGCTTTTGCATATCAATGGTAAAGGTGATCAGTGAAAATGCTAATGAAAAGTGTGTAGCCTGCTTTGTGGAGAGCAGCAGGCAAATAAGAGTATCCAGTTAAGGTTAAAGGTAATTGCAAAGAAACTGCTTGTAGCCTGCTTCTGAGAGAAAAGCAAGCAGATAGCTGTAAACAGTTAAGTAAAGACAGAAAGTCTTCTTTTCACCCACTTTCATTACAAACCATGTTTCAAGAGCCTGCTGGTCACAAGAGGCTTGTGTATATCATATTGGACTGCACGGAAGACATTCCATCATCACCAAAAGTTCTTTAAGGCAGCTCTCTCTGTAAAGCTCTGCAGAGGCACTCAGGGAAACTATTCCCTAGCAGGTTACAGCAAGGACTCACTGGAGAATGTTTGTATCACATTTTCCTCCTTCCCTGCTGTACTCACCCAGTCCCCTGGTCTTACCCCCTGGAATCATGTAAACCTTTGTCTCACAGGTTTCTTGGGGCAGGAGTGGGAGGTGAGAGTGGTGACCAGATAAGGGCACTATGAGGATAAGCCCATCCTGCCCCTGAGCTCTGCCACTGATGCCAGCCCTGCCATCATGTTGTGCTGCTGCAATGTGAGCAGGCTGAGCAGCCGGAAGTTCTGCCTGAAGCCCAGCAAACACAGACTATTGATAGACAGGTGGTCTTTGCACTGAGAAATACAACTGGAGATGAACAGAGAGCAGTCTTCGGCATTCCTAAGATTCTTTCAGAGGGAGCTTTGTGTTGACTCTGAGAGGAGGATTTGTGTGGTTGGAGTGTTTCTTTCCCCAGGAAATAAGCCCTGGAGACAGTGTACATCTTCACAGAGTGGTGCTGCTCGAGCTAGAAATATACAATGGCAAAACACAACCCTGATTAGAGAGCTTGATCCCCATAATCCCTGAAGTTTATGCGTAATGCAATTTTCTTAGGAAAAAAAAATACCTCATTCTTACATTGTCTTTAATCCTCCATCTCTCGCATACATGAAATAGCTCTGCAATTTCACCTTAAATACTGGTGTGTGACATCTTTTAATTCAGTTCTATGAAAGCATTTACTGCATACTTATGGCAGGTCTAGTATGGAGCTTTTGAACCCATCAATAAATTAAAAGCCCAATTTACTCTTTCATTTAAAAATCTAGCCATATATAGGTTTTGAAATATATATAATCTTCCTTTTTGACAAAGAACCAACTGTTTTTCATATGACATGACCACATTTTTGGAGTAAATCTTTGATTTCAACAATAAATATCTCACTGTTTTCTCTTGCAAAAAAAATTAGATGTTCTTTTTAGATGACAATTTTATTTGACCGATAATTATATCAATTCCTGCCAAAAGCACATATGAGCTGGCCAAAGTGAAATTTACCAGCTTCCAATTTTTAATGATCCTATATCTCCTTTACAGTTGGAGCTTCTAACAGAGAATTAGAGCAAAGTAACTCACTGAAGAAAGACGAGTCATGCAGAAAATGCCAATATCAATTTCCTAAACAAGTCATAACTTAAATGCCACCCACCCAGCTCCTGGCCTGAAGCTTTAAAGGCAGAAGCAATCAAAGAAACTGATTGGGCAGGGAACATTATCAATTAATGAGAGAAGTTAAAAGGAAAAAGAATGCATTAAATAAATTGAAAAAACAAATTCCAACAGAGACTTGTTATTTTCTGTCTGAGGAAGAAGGGCTTTTCTGATTGGGCTTATCAGTCTTTGACATTGGTCAACTCCAAATAAACAGGAGACACTGCCTGTGTCTGGGAAGGGGTTCTTCTTTGAACCAGGTAGAGGAGACCTGGGTACAAGTCTAGCTCTGTCACCAGATGGGAATGTATACCCATCTCCTAACCCTTCTAGAACTTTTCATTTCTCCTCCATAAAAATGATGGTAATGCATTCAGCCCACTGCTCTCATGGTTCCCAGGAGCAGTCAGATAAGAGTGGGGTGAGGACTCGATCGCCAACCAGGCTTTTTGTGGTTGTGGGTGCACGCACAAGAATGGACTTGTTCTGATGCACATATTCATTGTGCCAGCATGTGTGTGTGTAAAAACTAGAAAAGTACATACTTTGATTCTCATAAAGTTAAGAAAATTCATGGAGATAAGTGCCAGCTGGTGAACTCTGTAACATTTGGTCAGAAAGGGGTAGATAGGGTTCCTGCACTGACGATGCTTTATTGTTTTAAGCTCGGTAGTAGGAAAACAATATTTTGCTGTGTTTGCCTTCAAAATCTTCTGTATTTGGTATATGTTAAATCTATCTATTGCACAAAAAAGATAAACATAAGTTTGCAATAAGAAAATGACAAGATTTCAGGTAGAAGATCTGAACACAGTGTCTTAGTACCTCAACCCCAACTCCACTGAGATCCCCGTATGCTATTGCTTGAGGGGGATGACAGTACAGGGTTATTGAAGGAAGCCATTTTGAGGAATATCATCACATTCCCTCTGGAATTACCTCAGAGAGTAAGTGGTTTGCAGTGGAAGAGCCTCTTGTTCAGCTTTACCAAGATGCTCGCCAATGGCAGAAATTGGGGTGCGGGAAAGTCTAAAGTAACACATTGGATGATACCACAGAGGAAGAAACACAAGTTTCTTTCGAACTTAGCTTCATCCTCAAAACGTAGTTCCCCTGACCATCACTGAGAACTCAGTGAAACACCACCCCACTTCCTAATTGCCTTCCTTCCTGGTCACAAAGTTAATAGCCTTCCAAGCAGCAAGAGATCACATGGGTCCTGAAAGGGGGGGGGAGGAGGAATAGGTTCTTTGGAATCTCTACAAAAAGTCAAAAGAACTTTGTTTGATCTATTAGGTGTTTGTTAAAAAGTGACATAGTCGTCAACATTTTATATCCGGGAGACTCCAGGAAGCCCCTGTTTCCAGCTTCATGGAGAATCATTTCTGCCTCATGCAGCTTTGACACACATTTACGCACAGCCACTGCACGTTCAGGGATGCTGCCCGCTCTTCCAGTCAGCCCCACCCCCAGGCACCTGCACTCTCTGAGCCGCCTGGTAGCACCTGATGATGAGGTTGCCCTTTGTGATGCTAGAAGGACGTGAGAGCATCTCCACCATTCTCTGCCTTTGCCATCAGGTAGGCCATTCAGTTGACTATATGCAAGCTTCCCCGAGGGGTCAGGAGCAGTGTGCCGGGAGGCCTGAGAGCCAAGTGATCTTGAGAAGGTGGTCCCGTCAGGAGCAGCTTGGAGTGGAGTAGCACCATCTAGTAGTGTGCTTTGAGTTGTAGAGCTGTCCTATCTAACTACATATGCTCAGCTTCTCTGGCAGGAAACAGGTGCAGTACGGAGCTCTGTTTCCCTGGACTAGCAGGGCCAACTGACGGCCTCCTCCTGGATGTATCCTGTGCTCCTGGGCCAGTTGGCTAATCTGGTGCAGCAGCTTCTACTTAGAAGGCTAGTGGCTGAGATGGGTGGGTAGCACCCCAAAGGCAGGGCTTTCATGGGTTTTGTGTCCACTTGCCATGTAGTTTCTTGGCTTCTGTCTTGCCACATCTTTGATAGTTTGTTTTCTAATCTCCATCCGAGGGCTTCCCTAGGAGTTTGTACCCTGCACACCCAGTCTGAATATTTGCCACTTGTAATCACCTGTGGATTGAAGGAACCAGACTGTCAAGCTTTGTAAGTCAAAGTCATTCCTACAACGAATGAGGACCTAGAAGCATTTCCCAGAATATATGAATTAGATATCCAGGTACTTGTCCTTCACATCTCTGGATTAAGAGTTATGATGACAGGCCTCTGAGTCAACTCTTCTGAGTAAGAAGCCACAGAGATATACCTTCTCAGGTCCTGCTTGCCCTGAGCAGATGGGGCCACAGGCAGCTCCACAGGGAACATCAAAACAAGATGTTTCTGTTTTGTTTTCTTCATTTCTGGAAGTTTCTGGAACTCATTGAGGTCAGGGGGGTCTCTGCTACTCCTGCCACAGTATTGTCACTAAATGGATAGATGTTAAAATGAGAAGAATTGGTTCATCTGTCTATATCTGAAATTCACTCCAGAGCATTTGCAGTTTCTGAGTGTGCTTTACATAAGATTTCAAATAGGTAATTATATCTCCCTCCTCCTCTTGTTATGTTATCTGTCATACATGAGGACATAACTGGACTCATACTGTCACATTTGAGCCTTGGAAGGAGGCTGAGGGAGACCCAGGCCACGCCACCATGTGATCCACCACATCCGGGGCAGACAGTGCTGGTCAGTTATGCTAATCCCAACCCTCTTTCTAACTGAGCCTGGTTCTACCTCAAAATTCGTTTCAATACACTTACCTAAGAAGATTCTACCAATGAATCAAAGTTGGCTTGGGAATGAAAGCTATATGTCACCTGAGATGGAGTTCAGTGCAATGAACTCCTCATGTTCCAGAGGCTGGGGCTCACCCCAGACATGTGGGGTCACTTGCACAGACTGCCCAAGGTCCCCTGAGGAGCCTGGGTGCCCCTCACCCCTCACCTCCATCTGCTGGCATGGCCTTGCACAACCTGCTGCCCTGGAAGAGAGTGTATTTTCAGACCCAGAACTGCAGCATAGAAATGCTGTTCTCTCCACCAAACTGTCCAGAATGTGTCCAGGGAGAATTGGTCTGTGGTGCACAGCAAAACATTCTGAATAAGCCCTTTATCTTGCTCAGTTCCTCACAGGCATGGCAGCTGCTTCCCAATTATTGGCATCTTCTAACTCTTGAAAAAAGTCTCCTCATATCAGCTCCCCTGCCACTTGCCTTCCCTTTTCCTTGTGCTTCCAGATGCCTCTTATTCTTCCCCACCAATAATGGTCTGCCTTTTCCTATGCAAATCAACACAGCCAGACTTTCTTCCTCTCAGTTTTCCCACTTTGCCTTGACCATGACTGCACAAAACAGTCCCAAGACCTGAAATAACAGTCAGCTTCCTACTTGTGGGCAGAGAATGTGGCCATTGAAATGTTAACAGTTACTGCTCTTCACACATATACATTTATGTAAGACTTGGGAATGTCAGGATGTAACCTGCTTTGGGCATTTCTTCTTGCTTGCCTAAAACTTCCATTTATGTTAGAGAAAACCTGAACATTATGGTTTAATGCCTATGCACCTCACTGAGCTCCCTTCCCAGAGCAGGCTCTGCACTGGGGCTGCAGGCATAGGTGAAACAATGAGGACCCCACTAAGGAGTCAACAGCTTCTGGAGACCCTGACTCCAAAGGTGAGTACCCCAGGCTGGGTGAGCTCCAAAGCTATGGCTCTGTGCTCTGCCAACTCCTATTGGCTTCTGTGATAGACCAGAGGGCACTGATGGGTATGGATGCCTCTGAGCATCATGAGGTCTGATCACCATTTCAGGTTATTTGAAGGAGCAGAAGGTGGTACAGCCCATGTCTCCTCCCCTCTGTTCAGCAGCAGTAACTTGACTGAGTATAGACTGTGTGGCAAACATCTGCTAGTTGTTGGGGATTTGGGTATGACTAAAAAAGGTCACTGGCCGAGAGAGGCTCATGTCACTACATTTAAGCAGGTGTCACCTGCTTTTCTGAAGGTACCCCATTAGCTCTCATGCAAAGATAGAACTGCATAGATGCAGGGACCAAAAAAGCAGATCATTCTGGAAGGGGAGACTTGGCAGAACAAATCAGGGGTTTCCTGAGAGCACATCTGCCCTGACTCATCATTAACAGTCCTTCCTCCTGCATTCATCTCTGTGGTTAACATGGCTCCTTTCTCCTCCTGGGGGTGCACTGTGGGCCACCCACCCTCCATTGTAGCAAGGCCAATACAGCTTTGGCTCAGAAACCTAATCATGTCCAGTGCCTGGGCTCTGGTGTGGGGCCTGCAGTAGCTGCCAGGACTCTGTCTGCAGTTCTGGACAATCCCTGTCCAGCCCACTCAGGTTCCAGTGTCCCCCAATGGTATCTGAGTGGGGAGCCCTGATGGGATGATTCAGGGCCTATGAAACACAGGGGGATGAACCTCACAAATGTGGTGTTGAGGGACAGTTGCCAGACACACGTGCCCCTGAGGCATGATTCTATTTATACTGAGGCCTGAACAGGCAGAACTGAGCAAGAGTGCTAGCTATCATATGAGTGATTGCCCTGGCATGGGAGGGAAGAGGACTGAAGGACCAAGAGGGGGCTGCCTACAGTGCTGCAAATAGCCCATACCTTTACCTTTAGGTAGCTGCATGTTTGTGTGGCATGCAAAAAGTAGCCATCTGTGCCTGTAGGACTAGTGCACTCTAGTTTGTATAATTCAAAGAAAAGCACCATTGGGGGCACTGGCCATTCTTGTAGACTGGAGGGGATTTATCTGTGCACACTGGCAGTGTCCACACAGAGTTCTTAACTTGGGATCTGGGATTGCAATGAGGAGGTGCAGTGCTCCTTCTGGCAGAGCTCTCAATCTTGCAGGGAGATAACCTGGTGCTGAAACTGGGCAAGATGGCAGCTGGAGGATATCAGGGGACAACAGTGGGCTCAGGTCTGCAGGGTAAAAGGCCATCAGCCTGGACAGGAGGAGAGGGTGGGCTTTGCTGGGAAGACACAGTGGGGCTGTCAGGGGGACCTCTGACAGCCTGGGCACTAGGGCATGCACAAAAGCTAGGGCTTTTGGAAGGATGCCAGATCTGATGGCAAGGGCCATGCCAACTCAGGATAACACCCGTGAGTACCTTCTCTGTCCGGAATTATGCCACCACTTTATTCAAGCCACGACTGCGGAAGGATTTAGAAAATGATTTGCCATAATCCAATTTAGAGATTTTGCCCTTGAATACCAATCAGATGAGGCAGCGCTGGGAAGGGCCATCTCTGCCCACCCTGACCATGCTCACCACGCTATTTGCAGCAGGTTCAGCCAGGTTGGCGGGCAGTGAGCATCCCAGTGGAGTGTGCTCAGACCTGCCATCTGGCCTGGGGGCGAAGGGCACTGGGCTCTGGCTAGAAGTCTCAGCTGACTGTTTAAGATGCAGGTTAATCCTTCCTCTGAAAGTATCGCTGTCAAGGCCAGAAAAGAATTATTACTTGTCTACATGTATTGTTTATTTCCTCTTTCAATAAAACCTCACAGAACAAGGGTATTCCTTCATTTCCATTTCTATTAATTGTGGTGTCTCTGAGGTGAATAATAACGCTGTGCAATCAATAGTAATGATGGAACCGCTGAACGCAGACAATATCTCCTCCACCATCTCTCACCCAGCATCTATCTGCTTTATTAAGTGGTGAAGTATATTATTAAAAAAAAAAAAAGTGCACCGGTAGGAGAAACAAATCTACAAATAATTATTAAAAAAAAATTAATCGTTGGTATAATTCAATTATGCAGTATGCAATGCAGAAAAGTTCTCTTAATTACAACAGAATTGAATGGAACATTCTTTAGTCTTAACCTTGTTATTTTTCAAGGTGAGCTATTACCAATTTCTAAGATGGCTGTCAATAGCCTCTCTTTGCAGCAGTGTGTGGAACTATTCAGAAGGAATCAGTCTCGGCTTGATGCAATCGGCTTGATGCAATCGAGATCGCTGGGGGATAAATAGATAACTGGAGGCATCCGGTGAAAGAAAGGAGCATAGTTCCCCTGGCTGAAACAAAGCCAGTGACATTGGGGAAGCAACTTAATCTCATCATCCCCACCTTGCAGAGTTTTGAAGACAATGAAATGGTTAAACACAAATTAAAACCTGAAGAATCACAGGTAACCAGAGCTGACCTGATTCTCCCCCAGACCCATGCCTGCGTTCACCTACAGTACACTGAACTGTTCTGTGCATGTTGGGTACGTCTTACCTCAAGGACCTGTCTCTTCTCACTTCTCTGCCCTTGGGCCTTTTCTGGAGCCAAACCAGTATGCTCACTACTTCTGAGGGGCAGCCCAAAATGAACCCCAAGGCAGCATTCCACCAAGGGTAGACTGGTATTGCCAAATATTCCAGCTTCCATCCTTTGCTCTACATCCCATGTGGGACTGGGGAGCAATCATCTGGTGTGCGAGGAGCTTGTAAGTGGGCTGCAATAGTGTGGGCTAATGCAGTGAGCAGGGAGGACAGGGAAATATGGGCAAAGATGGCTGGAAGATCAGGATACCCTTGTGGTCTTCATACAGGGCCTGCTGACCGTTAGAGCCTTCACACTTGGCCTGTGGACCCCATGGTCCACAGCTCACTGCATCTGCAGTTAATCTGCAAATAGGCAAGATCACTCCTCGCCAGCTTCCACCTTTGACATTCTCCCCATTTTCCACTCCATGGAGCTAGTGGGGTAGATGGGTTGTGAAAGGCAGGACTTTGGTTTGCACCCAGTTCACTACCCAACCCATTAATTCCAGGCAGCCAGGCTCCCTTGTCCCTGGTCTCCAGGACTGCCCACTGCTTCTGCAGTTTCACTCACATGATTCCCTTGTTTACATCCTTCCTTGACTCCTCTGATTGTTAGGCTTCAAGCCCAAATGTAAGTTCCCAGTATCCAGGAAGCTCTCCTGGAATGGCCCTGGTGCAAACCAACCTTCCTCTTCCCTGCTGGTCTCACTGCTTTGCTAATAAACCTTCCTCTTCCCTGCTGGTCTCACTGCTTTATGCATGCTCACTGGAGCTGGGACCACTTGGCTGTGTCAGGGGCCTGGAAGTTCAATGTGGCAGTGTGAGCTTGATAGGGGGTACTACCCGGCCCTGGGTGTCATTGTCTCCTGTTTAAGATTGCAGATTTCAAGAAAGATATGTTAAAATGTGAGAATGGCCTTAATAAGAATTTCCTTTCAGAAAGATACAGGGTGAGGAAGAAGTGAAACAGGTAATGTGATAATTCAGTAGCTGTTCCTAGAAGGCAGGAAAACAGAAAAAGGATATAAGGAGTTTGAAACAAAGAGGGAAGAAATGGGAATTCAGATTCAGATTCAGGTTTGGTTTCTGCCATTTTGTGGAATGAAAATGTGAACCATGTGAGTTTGGTCATTTGTGGCCAAAGTCTGGGGCCTTCAGCCCTTAGCAGGCCTAAGCTAGCAGGATGTGTGCTAAAGGCCGTTAAAGAGTTTGGAGATTTGAACTCTGTGTTGGAGTTTGTTTTGCTGAGTTTGACTTGTGTCTGGAAGAGGCTGTGCAAAAGTTAGGCCTGAAAAGAAAGTGAACTTTGCTGGGTCTGGTACGGTGAAGTTTCTTCTACTACCTGGAGGAAGACGACAAGGAGAAGATGGCATGGAGGAGCTGGAGCACGCCAAAGGAGCATGCCAAAGGAAGATGTCTTCCAGCATCTGGAGATGAACTCTAACTGGCTGATTTTGGTGAGATGATCGGAACTGAGAGACTGAAGATTTTGAAGCAATCTGGGAAAGGACTTTGGACAATGTTGAGAAAGGTTTTGGACAATGTTAAAATAATCTGAGTTTTCTTACGTTTCTTTTGTAGTAATTAGGAAATCACTTCGTTAGAAATAAATTAGTCTGCACTGATAGTCTTGCTTTGACTTGGTATTTTGGTTGAGAAGGCTGGGGATGGTGGAAAGAACACATAAGAGTTTAAAAGAGGGTAAATTGAGGCAAACTAGTTTAAAGCTTATTTTTGTTCTTTTTGTTTTGTTTATTGTCTCGTTTGCTGACTAGTTTGAAGTTTAAACTGTGTTTCTAAGTTTTTCTTTTTAGGTCTGAAAGAGAGGAAGATGAGAGAAGCTGTAGCTGATGTTTGCATGTCAATGGTGAAGGTGAACAGCGAAAATGCTAACGAACAGTTTGAGCCTGCTTCCCAGGGAGAGAAGCAGGTATAGGTGTCTAGTTCAAGTTAAAAGTAAATGCTAAGGAACTGCTAGTAGTCTGCTTCGTAGAGAGAAGTAGGCAGATGTCTGTTCTAGTTTAAGTCACAAAGTCTTTTTTTCTTTTTACCCTGTTTCAAGCTGAAAGGACACTCAGAGGGAACTCAATCTGCTTGTCAGGTGACAGGCAGACATGAGTCAGATGGTCTCTGAGACCAGGCTCCTCAGAAGCAAACCCTGAAAGGCAAGGTCTTGTGTAGGTGGCTTGTAAAGAAATCCCCAGGGGGTCCCTGTAAGGAAATGGGATTGACTGAACAGGAGAAGGAGGAAGTCAGACAAGGATGTGATTTTAGGTAGAATCCCAAGGAGAGAACTTCAATCACTTCCACTGGTGGGACTCCCAACGTGTAAGGTGCAACTCGGAGCGGACCTGACCTCAGACCAGGTGGCTTGACTTTCATTGTCTTCCACAGTCATTGTGTCAGGTGCCCTGGATGGGGCAAGAGCTCCCCAGGCACTTCAGTCTCTGCCCAAGGCCAAGCACATCCAGGAATGTCAGGAGGACCTACTACAAGACTCAGGTGAAAGTTACTGGGACTAGAAACCAAAGAGGTTCTTTGTGCCCCTCAGCATGCCCCCGTGGTATATACAAACTGCTGCTGCATCAACTCAAGTATCTGCAACTGCCCAATTCCCAGACTGAATTCTGACACACAGTAGTCCGTTTATTCTCTTTGCAACCTGTGCCTGTACTTTGCCCTCTGACCCTTGACACCCCGCCTTGATCCTCAATTGAAGAGACCCTCAGAACCATACCTTTGGCTTGTATCCTTGAAGACATATACCCACCACTGTGTGCTCTGGAACTGTCCACCCCATGTCTCATGTGGGATAAGCCCACAGGTTTGCTCTGCCTTCATGGCAGACACACTGCCAACACCCTGGACAACAGGCTTTTGAGAACACTGAATACCACTGCCTCTCCTTTTCTTGCTGTTACCATGTGAAGATAGCTGGCCTTTTAAAAAGTAAATCTTAACAGGGCCATGTGCACAAGTGATCCCTCTCAGGACTGGTTTATAGACACAGTTGGGGAGGTCAGTCAGAAATTGGGGAGCTGTCCCAACCTCCCTGACAAGCAGCGGGGGTCTATGTCTAATATGTCCTCTCAGAGCTCTTCCTGGGGGCTCAGAGAAGCAGTGTCACAACCCTCTGTACCCCAGTGTTCTGAAAAGCTCTAAGTGAGTGGCTGATGTCCTCATCCATCTACAAGGGCCTTTGGGAACTGCAGCTCCTGGCTCTGACACTGGAGACTGGGAAGCAGGGAAAGCCTAACCTTTCTCCTACATGTCACATGTAGGTGTTGGTGACCTCATTCTGGTGGCATTGTACATCCATTCATCAAACATCTGGGTAAGCATTGACAGTTGCTCTGTTCTTATCTCTTTCTTGAATTAACCCAGACCTGCAAAAAGCCACACATACACCCAAGGAGAGAATAGGTGAGGACATGCTACTCAGTCAAAGTGCAAAAAGCCTACCCACCACAGAACAGTCAAGTCTAAACTTCTGGAAGACTTTGCCAGTGCTGACAACCACCTCCATGAGTCACTGGGGGCAGGTGAGGTATCATGCAGAATTGCTTCTAGGTACTAGTGCAGGGACCTTGGCTGGGTCTGAACAACTGAGATGGAACATTCATTAATCCCCAAATGTATGCCAGACCAGGGACTCTGACACAATGACTCAATGCTTTGCAGACTTTTCCACTTCACCTTAATACTGGTATTTCTAGTGACAGGTGTTATAGGGGAAAAAATGAAATGACTAGAGGTCACAAATATCAATGAAGTTGTAGCCTTCAGCCATAGTGCTATTTTGAGGATTGAGTGAATTAACCTGAGCAAAGTAACTTGCAGCATCCTGGTGATCAATATTTTTAAGAAAAAGAAGAAAGTGAGTATATTTTCCAACTAGTAAAAATTCCAAGATGGTGAGTTAGATTTCATAGGCAAAGTCATACTTTCAGGAAGTTTTATAACTGAGTATGCCACAGGGGGAAAGTGAGTGAGAGCATCAAGGAGGTCAGGTGACCTCCCAAAAACTAGGTCAGTAGGTATCCAGAGTCGTTATTGCAGGGATATGGACACACCCGTTCAAATTCCTTTTTCCTATGGGTTCTTCCTCTTGCATGCAGCAGCTGCTCAGATATCAAACCTTAACCACCAGGATAGACAAGAGGTTTATTTCCGGATACGGGAAAAGCAAACTGAAAGTCCAGACCCTCACAAGTGTTCCAAACGGAATAGAGCTCCAGAGCCCCACTTTCGCTCCTCAAGGAGCCTCGTGGGGTTTACCTCAGTCTCAGGGCATTTCTGGTTGAAAACTCCAGGCTGTGTTCCTTGACTCCCAATCCTGTTGCTCCAGTTGGCACCAGATGATTCCAACCAACACAGGTGGGGCTCAAGCCGGTCTCCCCAAGGCAGGCCTGTCTGAGTGTCACCATGGCTCTGCATTTCACCAGGGTCACCTCTCTGCCTTCACACAGCTCACTATCCTCAGGAACCGAGTGCTGGGGAGGTGAGGACGCTCCAGAAGACTCAGCTCCTGGGTCCTTCTCCTGAGGCTCAAAACCTCCGTGCCTGATCCCAATTTTCAGGCTCCCTCTCACTCCACTCTCCACTCTCCAAAATCATATATCTTTGTCACTCCCCTTTCCCTTTTTTTTAATCCTTCTCTTTGCTCCCCATTCACAATCACCCCCTTGTTGGTCTGTACCTCCCTTTCCCTTCTGGGCCTGCCTGGGGAGTTGCCAACTCAGGATGCTGCTTTAGGATAATCCCAAATCTGCCCAGGTAATCACTTTACTGTAGAAAGGGCAAATGGCCTTATCTGGCCTCAAGCTAGTCTTAGTCTCTGTCTTTCAGATGCAGGTGGTAGCAATGCCCACATTCCTTTCTCAAGGAAAGGAACCTGGTTCATATTGGGTCCCCAGCTTCAGAGCTATTTCCTTCATAGTTTTGAAAGGCTAGAAGACACCCTTAGACATTGTGTATTCCCTATTGAGTCATCCACACAATGAAATGTAAAATACCCAAATGTTACATTTTAAATAAAGTCATTATAACTGTTATAACCTTATTGACTAGCTATTGTGTGTGGACACAGTAAACACCTCTTCTCATAGAGGGATTTGTTTTTTTCACACTTGTGCTTTGAGGTATTAATTGCTAACCTTATTCATGCTCTAGGCTCATCGATTAAGCTGTCATCCTGGGTCATATCAGAGGGGAAGAAACTGAGACCAGAAGCATTAAATAATTTACTCAGGGGCTCTCAGCTAGTTTTGGAGGAGCTGGGATGTGAACCTAGATTTCATGTGTTCAAAAAGCTGTTAAGTTTTCTTTTCCCATGCTGCTTTACAGCTTTTAGAAACCGAGGGGTGAGCAAATTAAAACGAAAAAAAAAAAAAAAAAAAAAAGGTGGCCTTTATCTGGCTTCTCCCTTTTTTCTAGAAGGGCAGAAAGCTAATGACCTCACTTTGCAAAACAGCTCTGGTTGCTGCTTTATTCCCATACTATTATTCCCACTAGCAAGAAATCTTAAAGGAAGATGGAGAATGCAGAGTTGGTTTCTACTTATACCAAGAACTGAGCATTTCTGATTTAAATGAGCACATTTTGCCCTCACCTGGGAACCCATGCACCTTTGTGTGTCTGCCTTATATGAGTCCACTTAGTTTGGATTTCACAAGTTTTCCTTCTTTTGAAAAAAGTCGGTCCTAGCAAGCAGATTCAGGTGCTACTGAACACACAGACATTTCAATGAAATCAACAATTAGCCCAGAGTGGAGGAGAGCAAACAGCAGCACACCAAATAACCTGCCATTTACCCTTTCCTGCTTGGGCATTAGTTGGCATTTGGGCTTCTTCTACCCTCTCCTGTGCCATGGCCCTGGTAAGCAGAGGTGACCTTTGAGAGATTCAGGGTAAGTGATGGCAGAGCGCAATGGTGCTCTAAATCCATTCCACTGGGGGCAATGATGCACCAAGCCATCAGCTGTTTGGTGAGCCAGTACAAAGTGATTATGCTGCTCCCTGGAAAGGAAATCACCCAAAGACGGTAAAGACTTATCTGGCATGAGGATGTTAGGGAGTTATTCCTCTTAAATTATTACTTTGTTGCAAGATTATCCAATAGTGCTAAATGGTCTCCTTTCTAGGATGAGAGGTCAAAGGCAGACATCACCTGTATCTATTGGAGAGGAATGATGGTGCTCTTCTTACTTCAGGTGCTCTGAGCCACAGGTTCCAGGTGTTTTCTATCAGCAGCCAGATGATAACACACGAAGTGTCGACCATCCTCTAAGCTGTAAGGGACATCTGGACATGCTGAGTGTCCTCTGGTACTTGCCCCCTCCTAAAGCAGGGTTTCAATGGTAGATCCAAAGACTCACAAAGTGGCCAAGGTGATCCCTACATCCCTTAGTGCACCCTTCCCTCAGCAGCAGAGCCTGGGCAACTGTGGACTGGCTGGTTAGGGCATTGGGGCTAGCACTAGCTAACAGTGGGTCACAGGTGATCCTCCCTTCTCCACTTGTTTCAAGCTTTTGAATTCTGTGCTCACAACAGATCTCAGGCATCGCTCAAACAAGGGCCTTGTCTAACTTTGTGGTCAAGGTAGTTGTAGGGTAAATGAAACTTCAGGGTTTTTGCCCTTTTGCCATTGACCTCCATGACCAGCACCTGTGATATTGAGCCCTCCCCATGTATACATCTGGTCCAGTGGGTGTGTGCGTGCATAAGTGGGCACACCTGATCCTAGAGGGCGGCGATCAAAAGGCCGTGTCATACCGGTAGTGGAGAGAGCACATGGAGCAAGCACCTGAGGTAAGCACAAGGAGAGAAAAGAGAACTTAAGAAACTTTAGTGCCTCTTTCTTCACTGTTCGTTAATAAGAAGCTCTACAAAGGCTCCGACATTCTTTGTCTGCTACAGCCAATGATGAACCTATTCAGATTGTGATGGTTATACAATAGCAGTATACAAAAGAAATGGACTGTTGTCTTCCATCTTGTGAACACCCCAGGCACAGTCCAGCCACGACTGGGCTCTGAATTTGAGTGCATCTCAGAGTGAGTCCAGCTCATGCAGATGCTTACCCTTGACCTCTGTAAGTCCCCCTCCCCTTACTAGTATCAGCGATTCCCATTATCACAGGTGAGCGAAAAGGGGAGCAAATGAGTAGCACTAAGACAGACCTTACAGTTACCCTCTCAGTAAACAACAGCCTGACACCTTTACTAGCCAGTATATAGATTCAATGCCAGTAGTGACTCACTTTTCCTTTTCTTGGCAAATTTACCAGAGAAGATGAACTCCATAATGTGGACTTCGTATGTTGATTTTGAGATATAAATGTTCTACTCTCTATAAATATAGGGTCCCAGAAGGGAACAGTTGCTTAAGAAACAGTCCTGCATTTCTTTCCCCTGGGTTTTCTAATACACGCACTGCCTCCAGCCTTATCAAATCCCTTGAGAATGCACAATTATTGTCACCATTTTAGAAATGAGCAACTGAGACTCAGAGAGATTAAGTACCTGTAGGGTGAGTTTTCAGTTTTTTTCTGCCTCTACCAGTGTCTCTATGACTAGCACCTGCAGTATTGAGGCCTCCCCATGGCTATGTAAACACCTGGCCCAGTGGGTATGCACATGTGTGAGTGGGCACACCTGAGCCTGGAAGGCCATCATCACCCCAGGAAGAGTGAGCACAAGAGTGAGCTTGGGATGAAAGCATGAGAGAATACAAGCAAATAAGCACCGAAACAAAGAGTATGACAATTCTAGGGCTGCTGGGGGAAGGTCGCCTACCTCCAAGCACCCCCAGTCCTTGCCCTGGCCCTTATGTGTCTGTGTAACTGCTAGAACCTACCAAGAGTCTAATACCTGCACTACTATTGGTGTCACGAACAGGGTGGTTGTGCTACAGTAACTTTCTTGGGTTCACACAGCTGGTGAGCAATGGGCTGGGCTTTGTACCTGGGAGTAAGTCCCTCTGACCACTGCTCCTGGGCACGCTGGTCAGGACTTACACTTTACACTGTCCTAACTTTTTATAGCACTTGGTTCAGTTCCCCATCAGCTAAAGAACTGGGTGAGGCACACAGAGCTTAGCTCAACAATAATGAACGTTTTTCCTCCAGAAGTGTCCACCGTTTAATTACCTCCATTTCTGTGACTGTGCTACAGGCTGGGGCCACTCTGCTCCGTATGAGTGTTGATCATAAGATTTCCATTAATTAATACCAAGTTTAATCTTCTTTGATTACCAACATTGATAGTTGCTGATCTTTCAGCTGTCCCTGCCAGCGGGTATGTATCTGAGCTCCAAAACACTCAGGCACCATCATGCCAGGAGAAAGGTGAAATGAAACATTAAGCTGGGTTTATGGTCAATTTAATTAATGCAAATGCTCAGCTCGGTTCATTTGGCCCAATAATGCTTTCCAATAAAGCTATTGGGGACAAACACTTCTTGAGTGTTTGTTTTCTATGTCCTCTTACAAAATCCTTTCTGCAAGAAATTAAGCAAGGTATGGCCTAAAGGACAATATTATGTCAATTTTACAACTCCATGGAAAACCTGACCCTAAACCAAAATCTGACCCAAAAACAAAGAAAAGGGTCTCTGAGCAAAAGGGTATGAGCCTGTGATCTGACAAGGAGAATGGGGAAAGGAAAGTGTGAGAAAGAAAAAAGAGAGAGAAGAATGGGAAGAGGTTGTGGGTTGTAGGGTGTACCTAGAATTATTAAAGTTTTCTCGGGTCAATGAATCAGTAGGAAAGTAGGCTGTATGTTTCTGTCCCATGGTCACTGGGTCATTGTGTACAGTTGAGCAAGTTGCAGACTGCATAAGCGTGCCTGAGTGCTCCCATGAGTCACTAGCTAAGCCAACAAAGAAGTACCATCTCCTTCAGTAACATACTCAACTATTGGCCTGGAAGGAACACACTCCATTCTCATAAATATGGGATTTCCAGGCTTTCCAAATGTTGCAGTTTTCAATCTAAGAACAACAGCCACAGCTCTCACTCATCCCAACTCTCTCCACCCACTCAGGGTAAGCTGTTCCCGACTGAGCCAACTTCAGCCTTAGCTTTCTTTGCCACACAATGTTTCAGACAACAACTGCTTCTCAGAACTGGTGCTTGAATTGTCACCATCGTCTTCCTATTGGCCACATAGCAAAAAACAAATCACTGGCCAACATCCATGGCCAGCTAGTTCAAGCAAGGGACTTGTGAATCATTCCATTTGGATGTACTGTGGAGGATGATTGTTTGTTAGAGAAGGTGGCAACCTAGATGGAGGTCATCAGCCTGACACTAACTTGTTTGAGCATTAATTCTGGCACAAACAAGATGGATGAGACCAAGCAACCTACTTCAAACCAAGCTTTAGTGAACAGTAGGCAAACGGGACACCAAACACTAGAGATACTGTTCTCCAGTAGCCAAGAACTGGAACTCTTCTTAGGTGTGCACTTATGTGGGAGGGAGCAAGGTATTTGTTAAACTTAATATAAAGGAAATTTGGAAGATCACTAGTTCTTTTTTAAGAATACCAAAACTACTTCCTTATCATGTGAATTCAACACCTTTTCAAATTTGCTGGAGTTGTTTTGCATCTCACTACTGCTGTGGAATTCCAAAATTTCTCCCTCCATCCCTCCCTCCCTCCTTCCCTCCTTCCTTCCTTCCCTCTCTCCCTTCTTCATTTCCTCTCTTGCTTTTATCTTCTTACTGTTCACTCTTCCATTGGCTTTATTCACCCCAAAGGTTAAGAATTTAGGAGCATCTACCTAGAGAACCCCATCTTTCTTAGCGTTGCCTCTGATGAAGAGGGGAATCGGGACAATGGGCCCGCATGAGTGGAGCAAGA
This sequence comes from Uropsilus gracilis, assembly GCA_004024945.1. Lineage (NCBI taxonomy): Eukaryota > Metazoa > Chordata > Mammalia > Eulipotyphla > Talpidae > Uropsilus > Uropsilus gracilis. Next base: position 155,483 of record PVHY01001126.1, on the reverse strand, counting down.
GGGCCCAGGCAGTAGGATCGGGGATGAAGTCACCTCTGGCAGATCCAGTACCCCTGTTTTCTGGCACTGATGTGTGGCAGATGGCAGGTGCATTTCAGGAGCTTAGTTAGAAACACCATGAGCCCCAGGGGTTCTGGCCTAGCTGGCTGAGCAGGGGCCATGAGTGTTTGTGTCCAGCTATGCCCACCCAGAAAGTCCCAAACCATAGATCCTAATTTTCTAAATCACTGTTACGGATCAAAGACAGAGACTCAGTGGCACAGAAGCCTCTATCAGCCTAATTTTCCTGGGCTGCAAGCACTGAATAGTCCTTTGATGTGGAATGTTCTCGCTGACTTAGAGACTTCCCTCTTTGGGAGCTCTGTGTGGGAGTAGGAAGAATGAAGACGATCTAGCCTTTACCTGAGGAAACTCAAAGCACTGATGGTTTTATTTTTCTTCCAGATAAATCCTGCTTTTATTTCATATCTGCAGCTGGAGAATCACTTTTGAAATTCAATGCCCGTGGAAAGTGCATTCAAACTGCACTTAATCATGCTCAATGGGGGCAGGCTAACCAGGGTGATTGTCTTTTTTTTTTTTTTTTTTTTTACAAAGCTTGCTTTCTTGATGCCTAGAATCAGGGAGTCTCAGAGGACCCATGCACAGCTGTGGTTCAGAATGCCAGGCCCACAGAGTCTTCAGAGGCCTACGTCCAAGCTTTTCTGTTCTGCCTTCTTTGGCATACTCTCCTACTGCAGAAGAGTGTGGGGCTCCCCCTTTGGGCTGTCTCAGCTCCTCTGAACACCACCAGCACCTACAGCTTAAAACCATTTTCATTTCCATAGCTTTCTCCCCAACTAGGGGGCCAGCACAAACCCAGGGGATAAGAGTGGGAGTGGGGGAAATCTGGGTTTCTGGAAGCTACACTTTCTGGACTGAATTCTTGACTCCAGCAGGCATCAAGTACCTCCAGGCCAGCTGTCTGATGTCATGATCCCCTCTACAAAGTGACAAAAGGTACAGCACATCCTCAGTGTATCATAATAGAGATTAAATGGACTGAGATATAGCACATGCTGAGGCACACATCCACATTTTATATCATCAAAGGGAATCCTCATCAGCTACAGTCAATGCTTGCTATTCATGATGATGAGTTGACCCTTGAACAAAACAGACATTAGGGGTGCTGATTCCCAAGCCTGCGTAGTTGAAAATCTCTCTATAACATGACTCCCTCAAAACTTTACTAATAGCCTACTGTAGATTAGAAGCATTACCAATAATAGTCTATTTTACCACGTTTTGTTTGCTGTATGTATTATACACTGGATTCTTACGATCAAGTGTTTAGATAAATGAAAACCATCAGGGAGGAGAAATGTACAGTATTGTACAGTATTTAGCAATAGCTTAAGTTTGCATTAAATGTTTATAAGAACATCATGTGTAAGTGGAACTGAGCAATTCAGATCCATGTTGTTCAAGCTTAACTAAAGTTATGACTGATGAAGCCACACTGACACTGAACTAGTGGGTACTGAACCATCACTTCTAAGGGAAATATGGGGTCATGTTCCTGAGAGCCTCTGGTCATGATATTTTCACCAGGCCATCGATGCATAATCTCATTTTCTATGTGTTTCTGTTTAAAGACACCTGGTTCAGTATTCATGTTGATTCATTGACCTTGAGCTGATGGACAGCAGCATAATTTTGATGACTGGCTGAAGCTGACACTCTTCCACAGTCTTCCTGTGCAGAGAAACTAGACAGTGCTTCAGCACTATGCTTGAAAGTCATTTTAAACAAGGAAATCAAATAAAAACATGAAGATGCAAAAACATCACACAAAAAAACATGGTGCTGCACAAAGGGTGCTGTTTATAGTCATTGAGCTGAAACAAGAAGGCTCCTTGTTCAACCTGTGGGGGGCAGTGCATTTCTTTTGCCACTTTGCACATGGTCACAAGTGACCACCAAAGGCACTGTGAGTAATGACACTGGCATAGCAAACATTTTCTAGCATATTTGCAAATATGGATTCCTTGAATAACGAGGATTGACTCAGTTGATTATGCAACATGGAGAAAAATAATAAATCGGGCATTTGTAACAAAACCTACAGAATGGCAGCCTGAGTTTTCTTAGGTTGTCAAAGCTTAACTTTCAACTTTCTTTCAGGGATATTTCTTCTTAGAATATTCAAAGAATAGTTAATATGAATATTTTTATTTTCAAAATTAAGCAGAAAACATCCATTTCCTCCCCAAAGCCAACCTTATCACTCATATACAGAGTGCTACTCATCACCATTTGCCTTTGCTCCAGCAATCAGGCCCTTTTGTTCCACATTATATATCATTTTATCTGCTATGATGACTCCCAGCTGCAGATAAACATGCACTTAAGCATAGTATATATAACCATAATGGCTATGCCAAATTTTGACAATAGTCTCTAGTTTCTTATTCAAGAAACTGAGCCTCAGAGATGTTAAGAAACTTATTGAGGTCACACAGTTAATCAGGCAGAACAGGGACTAAAATCTTTAGCTTTCAGAGATTACAAAGATTTCCCTGTATGGTACTCTTGAAGTAGCCCTCATAGTCAAGAATAATAATTAGTGTAGTAAAGTATAACTACATTCTGATAGCTGATATTAATCATGAAAAACACATGGAAGTCAAGATATCCAAAGGGGCTAACCAAGTGTGTGAGCACACAGCATAGAAATCGAAGTTGTGATGTTGTCCATTGACTGTCAAGGAAGTATCCGCATATTACTTAGTCTTCTCCACATAAAAAGGAATAATATTATATGCATATTATGGTTTTCACCAGAATGAAAGCTCATATGGTAAATGGGTTTTGAAAATAAAGATAATTACACAGAAGAAATTTCCTACATATTCCTTGTCACCAGGCAGCGACATAAACATAAGGCAGTGTCAAGATAATGGAAATCTCCAACATATTGTTAAAACCCAAAGAGGTCTTGCACCACATAGAAAATAGTTTAAAGATATTAAGATGGAAGTTTTCAGAAAAAAATATTAAGAGAAGGTGGAAGAAAAAAAAGAAGAAAGAAAAAAAGATGAATACGGAGGAAGAAATGGAATTTAACTACAAGTAGAAAATTCATCCTGGTTTTAGATTTGAACAGAAAACATTTCATGATGGCAAATGGGAAATGACAAACCTCCCAGCAGAAACATGACTTTTCTTTCTCATTGTGGCACATTTACAGCTCTTCCAAGGATTTGTCTAAAAAGATCCAGAAGAAGAAAAAAGAAAAGACAAATGAACTGGAAATGATCTCATCCATTTTCTATGGTCATATGGAGGAAATAATGCCTTTCCAAAGCTGGACCATGGATTAGCTGTCAAATCAAAAACCAATGTATAAATACTTGACCTAAGCACAAAGCATTAAAGTAATTTAAGCTACATATATCTATGCAAAAGTCACTGCCCATGTGGAATTAGCAAATTGTTAGATCTAAGTTCTTGTCTTAATCTCAAGGTCTGGTTAAATAAGTTTACTAAAGGGAGCTTAACAAAATAAAAGGGGACAAAAGCCCTAACAGAGAATAGGAGTAGCAGAGAAGAGGACATTTAAAATGCTATTAAGCATTGGGGGAAGTGTTCAATTGATAACTAAAGAACAATATATTAAGATAAAGATGAAATGACTTTGCTACAAAATAAATATATATATAATAATATTTAATATTGGCAGAATTTTGTGAAAGGGGTAACACCTGACACTGTTACTAGGAAAGTAAAATGACAAATCTGAGAAGAATAGATATGAAGAATCTTAAAAATGTTTATGGCCTTTAACTTAACAATGTGTCCACTGGAACATCAGTTTAAGGAGAGAATCTGAAATGGAGGATGTGATCTAGGCACAAAAGTGATGACTGTGGTGCTGTTCTTATGTTTATGTCTTATGTATATACATTGTTGAATTATGACACACCTATAGGTTAGCACAGTTTACAGTCATTTGAAAACATAATTTCAAGGCATTTTAATGGCATAGGATATTCCATACTCTACAGAAAAATAACTTGGTTTATAGAATGTAATTTCCAAGCGGAGACACACGTGTGTATATGCTGCAAACACACACACACAAGCATACACACACATACACAGAACTCAGGAAATAGAACACACCCCTACAAATAGAACTCAGGAAAGAAATAGGCTGGAGTATTAACAATTCTGGTCACTCAAGTCATTAAGACTCCCAGTAAATTTAATTTCCTTCTCTATAAACAAACTGAGCAATAATTACTTTAAACAGAAAAGGATATTCCGATGACACATAGGATGTTGAGTAAATCTTTTCCATTCTATCTCTAAGTAATATAAGACCTTCTTCACCACCCAGGCAGCCTGTGTTACTGTAGATTATGTATTGTCCATTGCCACATGGTTTTCTACTTTGTACCTAAATACTTTCCTTTATTAAATCATTTTAATCTCGTAAGTGGTCCCCAGAGACTTCCACACTGCACCAAGGGCTATTTATGGAGCAGACGCTTAATTACTGTAGGGTCTTTCATTAATGTGGAGTATATTTGCTTTAATCACAAATGCACTCATTTATTTTAAAAGTATTTAGTAAGCACCCTCAGTCTGCCTTTACCATGCATGTTGCCCTACAAAATTTCTGTGCATCCAGCCTCCAGTGTGTGTGCTGAGCTGGGTGTAGAATGAAAATGTTTCTGGCTTGTGCTTGCCTGGGAAGCTATCCAGGTCCTGAGCCAGAGTGTAAATCAGACAAAAACTCAGAGCAGTGGCCCTGATGATATTCTGAATAATGATATTAATTTGACTGTCTTTCTCTTGGACTGAGTCAAACAGAAGTCTCAAACAATCAGGAAATTTTAACTTAGGGATAGCCAAGTTCCAAAGAGAAGGACTGTAAAGCCTTGAGAACCACTCCCATACTAGAATTCTTGGTCCAACAACAGAATGGAACACCAGCCTGGATTCATCCTGACCAATGCCCAGGCTCAAACCGCTTCCACATCTGGATGCAGAGAGGCTATAGTGCTGGCCTTTCTCACTGTATCCCCTTCATCTCTGTGACAACACAGTGAGGTTGATATGAGGATGCCCATTTTATTCATTTAATAACTAGGCAAATTACCAAAGCATGGAAACAAATATTACAGAACTAAGAGAAAGGACGAATCAGACTGCATTCCTAAGTTGGGATCAACTGCAACCATCCAAATAAATATTTATCTCATGGGATTCATTTTATCGTGAAACAATCTCACAGCATTTTTAAGGTTGCTCTTTGAAACAATGTGACTCAAAATGATGTTTAAGACTCTAATTCATCAAAAGGAAGGCAAGAATCTGCACTGGCCCCATAGAAGAGTGGAGAAGAGTGGAGTAAAGAATGAGAGAAGGGGCTCTGGTGCATATTTTTGAGGGCAGGTCTCTCGTCTTCAGCTACCACATCTAAACTAATGTTGGCCTAGAAAAGCAAGGTGCCCTACCTGTGAGAGAAAAAAAAAAAAATCAAAGACCTCAACTCTTCGGTGACCCTTATCTTCTGAAATCCTGAACTTTCTGGCTTCTGAAAATTTAAAATAAACAACAAAAAACAAACAAAAAAACTCATCTAAGTTCTGTCCCAGTGAAGGGAGTCATCCCTGATTTCAGAGCTGGAGAGAAAGTGCTTACAGCCCTGTGACTGGCTGTGTCATCTCTCAGTATATCTGCCCCTATGGGGAAAGGCAGAATGCAGACCTGTTGGTGGTTCTGCTCCCACTCTCCTTGCCTGCACAGTGCTGTCTGGAATTTTTAAGTGAGTTATAAAAGAGCAATTATACAAATTTGATTATGCAATGTCATAAACAAACATAGCTGCTGCCAACACTAATTAGGGATATCAACTTCTCTGTGCCACGTGCACAGGGCCTGGGGAACTAGGGGCTGACAACAGGTTTCCCAGCTATGGAGACAGTTCCTGCACATGCCCTCTCGAGATGACTCTGTGGTCCATCCTCTGAGCTATGGGAGAACCTACTGTAGTCACAGCAGAGCTTGCCCAGACCCCATTTTATTCTGACCTCTCACTGGTGACCATGCTTCAGTGATGATGTCTTTGCAAGTGTAACTCTGTAACCTCAATTCTGTTTCCTGTGTACCTATAGGGATTACACAGTCTCTGGCCTGGGACCTGGTCTGTACAGGTGTCCTGCTGGATTCTGGTGACTGAACTCACCCACATACCAACAGTCTTAGGCAGAGACATACTGACAGTGAGGATGTCAGTGAGAGTGAGGAGACTTAGGATTGGTGTTAATTTAGCACGTTGATCTGGTCTTCCTGGCTGCCATCATGGTAGCAGATCCATCTACCACTGGTGTTATAAAATGGGCTGGGTCAAGACTGAAAGGAGGTTCGTAGGTTTTTTCAGCTGCTCACACATCTTCATGTCTCTGCTCTCTAGTCACTACTTTCCTGGGGCGACATAATCAACTCAATAAGATGCAGGTGTGCACATCATGTTCCACCTTGCTTACACTTAGAGAGTTGTGTTCTTCCTTCCTATGATCCTCTACAGACACATCTCTCAAACTTTCACTTACATCCAGAAAACAGAGACCTTATTAAAATGCAGATTCTAATTCAGGGGTGCTGGGGTAGAGCTGAGGTTCTACATTTCTAGTAGGTCTCCTGTCTCCTGCTGTGGCTCAAGCTGCTGGTCTGTGGATGGCATTTTGAGGGTCTCTAATGCTCACTTGGGATCTCCAACAAGGGTGCACTGCTCTAAACTTTACCTGGGACCTAATTTCATACACTAAGCCCCATTCTCCCAGTGTCCACTCAGATCCTTATCTCAGATCCATTCTCATTGATCTTTGATTTTGTTTTTTTGGTTTTTTTTAGTGTTTTCTTTATAAAGAAGAGCAATGTCTCATCCTGCAACTCCCTCTGATAGTTCTTAAAAACCTTTCCAGGGTGTTCAGAAAACAATTTCAATATGGTATCTGTGAATCATTACAACCCAGGCTGTCTCCCCACTTCAGGCTCATGTCTCCTCACTGCTATCTTCTTAGCCTGAGTTGCTGCCAAGTCAAAGAACTGCAATGTCCAGTGTGTCACAACTGTCTGTCTTTAGATTTGACACACTCTGTGACTTCCTAATGCTTCTCCACAGAGTAACTCCTTCCTCCAGGTTCTACACAGATTCTGTTTGCTTAGAAGTGCTAAGGCCATTTCTTTGTGTTGCCTGTTTACTTCTTTGCTTCCCCCACTTGACATAACTCCAGGAAGGAGGGAGCCATGTGCCCCTTTCATCACACACAGTGTGCAACTGACAGTGCAGAGCTTAGGGTTTGGAGGGAGGTAGGGAAGAAAGGAGGGGGTGCAGGAGAGAGAGGTAAGCCTCCCAGGAACTGTCCTTGACTCTCTTTTATCCTGTCACCCCAGTCAAAGAACCAGATGCCAATACCAGGCTAGAGTAAAGGTGTCATTTCCAGACTTCATAAAACATTTTGGTCTTTCTGCCAAGAATTCAAAGAAATAAAATCAAGCCTAAGACTCTCAGTCACAAAACATTCATTTAATAACTAGGCAAATTACCAAAGTACAGAAACAAATTATACAGGCCAAAACAAATTTTAATGAAGGAAGATACGTATGATTATTCTTTTAAAAACTCAATGGTCTTTCCCCAGAGTAGATGCCAAATTTGAGTATTGAAGAATACAATGAAGTCACTTTCTGGTAATGTCATTCATTCATTCATTCATTCATTCTTTTTTTTTTTTTTTGCACAGACAGTGCCTGAATGCCCACCTGGTTGGATGCAGAAAGCCAGTCAGAAAATACGTAGTTGTAGCACTGAGAGGGGGAAAGGTAGGTGCTCACAGGGGGGTTGCATTCTCTCAGAGGAGACCAGGTTCTCACATGGGGAGGAGGTAGGTTCTTGCATGGGGGACCAAAAGGGGGGACCAGGCTCTCACAGGGATGCCACATATACATACAACCTGCAGGAGCAAAAGCTATTTCTTGGCACAAATATCATGGTGTAGATGCATCTACCACAAGGAAAACCCATCAGTGGGGAAAAAGCTCTTCTCAGAACTTGACTGCTTGAAGAATCCTTTACCATTTCATATTGTCAGTTCTGGATTTATTAAAGGTCACACAAAAACCAATATTCTTTTCAACTGAAAATCCAGATTTTGAATTAAGGTCTGCCTACAAAAACATATTGCACATTAATGAAGGCTCTATTATTAAATTGGATTTTAATTTTAGTGTTTTACTCTTAAGTTTGGAAAAAGAATGATTAATTAAAGAGAAATGCTTTCCTTTATTTTCTCCCCCTGGGTGAGTTTTCCCACCCATTTGGCCTAATTACCCTTGGCCCAGAGCCCATGCACTGTGGTTGAGTGTAGTTCGATTCTCTCTGGGCAGGAAAATGCCTGCCTGTACCTCCAGGGTCTTAGAACTTACAGGGACAGCAGCTCTTATGCCACTCCAGGGAAGCCCATAATGAACAGCATTACATCAAATGATTATGTAAATTTGACTTCCAAAAAGTAATTGAAATGGATTTTTCTCATTTCTTTTCTATGAAAACTTCATAAGCATTATCCCCAACCACAAAAGAGGCATAGCCATGTAATCGTGACTCTTAGCTGTAACCATGTGTCAGGGAAATATTCTCAAATTTACTCCCAAACACTTCATCCTTTCCACCATCAGGATTTGGCATATTCTTTGGAGCATGTTGCATGAGTGGGTGCTCCTGGAAGGCAGGCCTAGACCTAGCTCTATCTGTCTCCCCAGGTGCCAGTATAGGGCTGGGCATGGAGTGGGCAGTTGTGAGCATGGCACAAGTCTGCAGACACGCTTCTCTTGGCATCAGATGCTTGGCTGCCAAGCAAAGCTTATCTTCTTAGAATGTTGTCTGTTAGTCCTGTTTTGATACATCCCTCCATCTCCCAAATTATCCCCAAGTTTCCAACAAAAATTTAAGCTGACATTTCCTAAAAGTGGTTGAGGTATATCTCTAAAAGCAGGTAGCTATTTGCTGAGTCCAGACAGTCCCATAAACTCATGCAAATTAGGAGACTCAAATCCTCATATCTACCTCAAGAGTACCATTAAATTATCCAGATCATCAGGATCGAAAAATGCCACCAAGCATTGGGTTATTTATCAATTGAAAAAGACAAACATGTCTTTCATGGCAACGTGGATGGAGCCAGAAGGAATCATGTTAGCAGAAATAAGTCAGGAAGGAAAAGAGAAATACTGATGGTCTCATTTATATGTGGGATAAAGGGAAAACAAACAAACAAACAAAATTAAAACTAGCTCTCCGCAAAATTGAAGCATGGAGCATGAGGGGGGAGAAGGGGAAAGCAGAATGGCACAAAAGACTAAGACTATGGCTCACGGGTGATAAGGTGGTGGGAGAACCCTGGGGTAGATAGTGATGTCAAATAAAGCAAAAAATAAAATTAAATTTAAAATATAGTCACCAACACCAAGGATCTGACAGATGCCACCTCACAGAAGTAATGCATGCCCACTCTGTCGCTGTAGTGGTGGAGCTGGTCCATGTGCCCAGGTTGTCAGAGGGGCTGGACACAGACTCAGCAACCCAGAGAGTACTGATGTATTGCTGCACAGGCTTAGCATAGCAGAGTATCTTATGGGTTTAGGTAGGTATAGACGTGCCTACAGGGCAGCCCATGGTTGGAACCCTACCTGCCACACTGTTATGTCCTGCCTGAAGATGGATGGACTGTTCCTAAGTCCAAAGAGGGGGTTGTACCAAAGGAAATGATATTCCAGTAGAAATCAAAGAAACAACAATCTTACAGTCTAAGAAAAACTTCAGTATAAAATAAAGACAAAAGTTAAAATATTAAATGGGAATCTTTTGAAAGAGGTACATGCTATTTCTCACATTGAGATGATTTCTGACTAGCATTTGAGGTCACACTGCTATCTTTCCAGGCCCTTTCTGCCAACCACAGGTCACAAGTGGATTCCAGGCTGTGCTGGTGCTGCTGCCACTCTTTAGTGACTGTCCTAAGCCCATCCCTTTCCCTGGCATCTCTACCTTCCCATATTCCCACTCTCTCTGGGCTGGAAACCAGGCATTCTTGTAGTTTCCAAGAATGGTGGATGAAATGGGAATAGCTAGAATTTAGCATGTAATAGAAGAAAGAAAATAGCTTTTCACACCAGCATAGAAACTAACATTTCTTTACCAAACCCTCAAGCCTTAGATTTTTTCATGTGTAAAATGGGCATAAGATGTATGGTATGGGAGATGGTTAAATTAGGTAAAATGTCCTAAGTGGTTAATCTGATTTTGGAATATTGTAGATGTCCAATATGAAAGCTACCTGCTGTTATCTCTCTAGTTCAGTTGTCATCTGCTAATTAGAACAAATTTGTAGCCCATAACCTTTGACTCTAGCTGACCATTTCCTTGAGAGAATTCCAGTTCTCAAAACAGTATGGAATCAGTAATGGCCTCTGTGGAGTGTTTGGTCACCCCCCAGACTGTCAGGTAGCTCAGATTAGAGGCTGGTATGTGGGTTCCCATTTTTCTGTGAGCTTCAGGGCAACTGCTCCAGTTAGAAAATCCTTCTGTCTCAATGTATCTTTATCTATACAGATTCTCAGTAGGAGTGCTTTAAACAGAAAAAATAGCTTCAGGAACAGGGCAGTCTCTCGGGGCCCTAGGTGCTGGAACAACATTTTACAGAAGTAGAAATCATCTTGTACCATGCTGGCTGGCATCTGAGCCCTTTGAGGATCCAGGAGTTGAAGAGACATGTTTAGGATAAGCAATGACGAAATGGGGAATGTGACTAGTAGCAAAGAATCAAAGACACCCAAAGGATATCCTCTTTCTTTAGGTTGTGTCTTTTTTTCCACAGAGAGTGTGGTAGTTAATTTTATCAGTCAACTCCGGTTGCATAGGTTGCCGATGAATATTGGATATTAATTCCGGGTATATCTGTGAGGGAGTTTCTGGCTGAAATTAGCAATGAATTGGTGGGTTCAATACAGTAAATTGCCTTCTCCATTGTTGGTGGCTTCAACCAACCCCTTGAGAAGATGAATAGAATGAAAGGCAGTTGAAGGAGGAATCCCACCTTTTAATCTTGCCTCACCAACTGAGCTGGGACATCTTGTCTCATCTTCTTGCACCTTTGGGCTGGAAGTTACATCACATTGGTTCTCATACTTTTAAAAGCCTGAATTAATCCACCAGCTTTCTGGATGTCTCATGTGTAGACAGCAAATGATGTGATTTCTTAGCCTCCACAACTATGTGAACTGATTCTTCATAATAAATCTTCAGATAGAGGGAGGGAGGGATGGATGGATGGATGGTCAGATACATGGATACATACATAGATAGATACAGAGATACGATAGATAGACACTGGTTATATGTCACTGGAGAATCCTGAGTATTACAAACACTGGGCAAAACAAAATAATGAAACATAAATTCCTAAAGTGTCATTACTAAGAACTTTGCTGGAATAACCTGATCTCATATTAAAATTGAACAAATGGAGACTCAAGGAGGGAAAGTAACCTTTTGAGAGTCACACAGTTAGCGTCAGTACTAAGGTTGACACCTGACTGACTTCACATGTGGACAGTGTAATTCCTGCTAGCTCTTGTGTGTAGCCAAAATCTTTATAATAATCTGGAAGTACAGAATGGAACCCTCAGTTGGAGAATTCTAGAAGGATTTTCTCTTGTGCCCTGATCCTGCTCCAGAGTGAACTGGTGATAGTCATTGTCAGACCTCAGTGCCAGAGTTGTTATCCACCAACACCCTGATGCCCCCAGGCCTTCAGCCCTCCCTCATGCTGGCAAGTATGGCAGCTATTTCCCTTCGACTGCCTAGGGAAGCCTTCCCAGGCACAGATTTCTTGAAATTTTCAGAATGTGTCTCTTATTTACCTCAGAGAGCAGGTGTGCTTAGTGCTTCACAGCCCAGCTGCCTGTGGTGTTTGAGGGAGAGCCGTGGCCCTGCACTGCTGTATGAACTGCACTACCTGCTCCTCCAGCCTGGGGATGCTGGCCCTCTGCAGACTAGCACTGCTGCTGCAGTAGTCAGAGGTTCCACATGAGTGGCCCTACTCCAAGGGCCCCCTAAGTGGTAAGGCTCAAGTCCTTACTTCAAGATGACCTCTTTGGCCACTGTTCTGTGTGGTAGCAAACCTAAGGCTTCTGCTCAGGGAAGGGACTTCCTTGTCTCTCACTGCCCTTCGTGCTCACACACAGGCTTTGACACTCCTGCCCAGAAATCCACACCCTCAAGATGACTACAGGGCAATAGGCCCAAAGTGCTTAATGATGGTGTCCAGAATCACCTGTTGTCCACACACCCTCTTTGATGAGAAAAGGAACCCCAGGCCTCTGGGGAAAGGACATGAAATCAGCATATTTGGAGTCATCTAGAGGGCAGGAGAGGTTCCTGTGGGGATACCTACTAGGCTGAAACACTGGAGACTATGGGGCAGGGGTTGGAACTGCTCCCTGTTTTGCTGCACAAGCTTTTGTCCAGGGGGATTGGAGGAATTGAGGCATCTCAGTGGTATTTTCCCCCACCTACCCCTCTCAACAAAACCCTCCACTTCTCACTTAAATGACAAACAAGCACATCCAGAACCACTAGGAGAGGAGGGCTGCTGCAAGGTACATAAATCACCTCATATTGGTTTACTGTAGAGATCCAGGTGTTCTGTGTCCTTGTGCCTGATTTTTAAATGAAAGAAATCTCTTTCATATGCTAGTGAGAAATGTTTTTGTTTTTAGTCTTAGGGGAAAAGTGACTTCACACAGATGTAGTTCAGGAAATTATGCAAGTTTCAGGGCTGCCTGAAGGCCCCCTCTCATCTCTGGGATAAGTAGGGTCACCAACCATCCAGTGTGCCTGGGGCTAAAGAGAGCCCCAGGATGCAGGGCTTGCAGTGCTGAGTCAGAGAAAGTCTCAAGAAGATCTGCTAAGTCAGTCCCCTTACCAGGAAACAGGCAGGCAGTTGGCTTCTCAGGTAGGTCTGGAAGGAGACAAGTTAGGTAACAAGTATCCCGAGAACCAGGCACGACCCCAGAGTCTCTGTCATGGCACTTTTGGTGCCCTTTTCTGAGTGCCCCGACCAAAATCTCACAGTACTCCTCTTTAATTAGAAAGGAAATCTTTCAGGCCACCAGGGTAGATGAACTCTCTGTTCTAAGCTTTCTGTTGTCAGTTCATAACTATGAAGCCCAGGTGTTTGGCACCAAGATTTCAACAATGTTTCTGTGCATTATCCCTAATCCTCACAATTACTAATAGCATTGTTATTCCCACTTGCATAACCAAGGTCCATCTGACTTCATAATATGCTTCCTTTTTACTACAGGTGCTGCATCTCAGAGGCAAGTGAGTGTTCTCCAGCACACAAGCATCTCCATGACAGCTGCCAGGGAGCCAACACTCCCTTTGGACTTCCTTCCTCAACACTCATCTTTCTGCCTGGCCAGACCTCCCTTTACTGATATATTACTTGGAGATTTCCCCATTTTACTGATACACAATAAAATAATGTGGTAAAATGATAAAAATACCAGTATTACATGCACTTACCACGTGATGGATCTTTTGCTCTGCATTCTACCTTTCACAACATACAGTTGAGTAACTGTACACACCCATTGTACAACTGAGTAACTTCAGGCTTAGCATAAGATAATTCAACAAAGTGTGTCCCACTATAAAGAGGTACAAATGGATTCAAATCCATTTGTTGATTCCTTCTGGACAGACAGGAAAGGGGGAGGCACTTAAGATGATTCTTTGAACTCAGACCTGTGAAAATATCCCAGTATCAACTGGTCGCTCAGAACTACAAATATTTACCAGGGATATTCTTTGATTGAAGGGGCAGGAGGTGCATTCAATTAACATTTCATGCAGAGTCAAAATTCATGACCCTCCTGGGGAAAATAATAAAACATCACCTTAATCATAATTAAAAATGATGCTCAGTTTCCTTCTGATATGCATCTAAATCTATTTTAGTGTTATTAGTGTGGAAACAGATTCTCCATCAGTGTCGTCGCTGGCTCATAAATAAGCAAAAGTAAAAGCAAAATAAATTTTAAGTTGGAAGTATCAACGTAAACGCATTTTTACAAGTTGTCTTATTTACAGTCACAGATTCACAGTTTATTGATTGCAAGTTAAAAAAAAAGAGCTACACATATCTGTGATGCATAACAAGAAGATGTAAGAAAATAAGAATGTCTATGACAAGAATACCTATGACATGTGAGCAGCGCTTACAGGAAGAGGGGCCAAGTTCTACAGGAGGCTCATTTCACCCCAGGAGAAAAGTGAGTCTGTGGGGGCTCACAAATGGTAAGGCTGCTGCCCAGAGCCACCCAGAAGCCTAAGATCGGGGGTATGGCATGTTTCTGAAGCAAAGTCAGACATATGCCTTTCAGAATCAGCTGGACTGCAGCTAGAGAAAGGGAAGAAGTGTGCTTTGTGTACAGGGGCTTTTCAGGTACTGCCCTTTCCTTTTTGAAATCACTGGGACACTACCATGTGTTTCCAGCAAGGTTGAGAAGCTCTTGACATACTGTACCTTCTTCCTGAATGGCCTCCACGCTCCTTGTCAACCAGGTAAATAAAGGTGTTGGTTTTCTAAAACTCACTCAAGCCCTCATCCAGGTAAAAATTTAAACATGCCTTTTACTTTGCAACCTCCAAGTCTCATCCATCCATGATTTGTTCCACTGATCTACAGTAGGTACTTTCTTTATTTAAATGCTTGTCTCCTTCAAGCTTTTGGGCTCTCTGTGGATGCAGTGAGTCACCTTATTCAACATGCCTAATACAGAATCTGATACAAAAGCAGTTTACCAGCACACATTCACTACACTGAATTGAATTAAGTTGAGCATGTTTTACCCTGGCTTTCATGTCTATCTTCTTTTCTTACAGGTATGCTTGATCTAGTTGTTCATGGAGCAGATATTTTCCTTGCACACCTCCCATGCCCTCAGCCTTGAATACTGAAAGTCAAGTACAAAACACATTTTCTAGCTCCATACCATGTGGTTGTCAATTAGAAGACATGTGACATGTTCTAGAACAACCAGATCAGTGTTTCCTAAAGGGCCTTCTGAGAAAACAAGATGGTACAAGGAAGAAATCTGCGGTTATAGGGTAGAGAGACTGTTTTCCAGGCCCTCCCATATGTTAGCACAGCTCAGGTCTCACTAGTCCTGCAACGAGATGCACCAGGGGGGGTTAAATCCTTGACATTTCAAAACTCACTAGGTAGGCTATAGACCTTTTCTGTAATAAAAGATAAAATCAACATTCTGTAGGAAAAGTGCTACAGAACACAGATTGCAACAAATACTAAACTAGAACTATAATTCTTTAAGAATATAAGCATAATAAAACAAGGAATCTAGGGAGAAGTTCAATAGGACTGACTTCTTTGAATAGGCAAAGCCTCAGTCTCGGAGAAAGACCTTTCCTCATTCCCTTGCTACAGCTGAGTTTCCACAGACTTTTATTATGCACTATTAAGTGCCAGATATGAACTTAGCACCAGACAACTGAGATTTGAACAGACATGGACCAAAGGATAAGGCCTGTGCCTGGTGCTGTGCACATGTAAGAGACAGAAAAAGAGAGAGAAAGAGAGAGAGAAAGAAGGAAGATAAAAGCAGATGTGATTGTGTGTGAGTATGTGTGCACACATGTGGTGATTGTGTGAGTAAGTGTGCACACATGTGGTGATTGTGTGAGTATGTGTGCACACATGTGGTGATTGTATGGGTATGTGTGCTTGGCAATCTGCATGGGTCAGGCGTGCACCCCTGGAGGGACACCCCCAGGTGTGGGCTACACTAAAATGGCTTCTAGTATGTTGACACATAATTCTGGCTGACACTTTTTCCTTTTAACCACATTTGCTCTCAGATGCCTGCTTATCTCTCCAGCTCTCAGTCCGACAACTTTCCTTACCACTGTCCCTGATGATTCTGACAGATCTAACTCCTTACAGGACAGTAGGTGCACCCAGGCTGAGCTGCCACTGTAAGGGCCCAGGAGTGCCAAGTTTTCCAGGTCTCAGTTCAGACATGGGCTGACTCCACATCTGTTTTTGCCCCAGAGTAAGGTGTGGGCATGAACGCTGAGCATGTGCTTCTCAAATATGAACACACTTAGGAATTCCCTCCAGTTTGTGTTAAAATGCAGAGGCTGATCCATGGATCTAGGGACCTGAGATTCTGCACTTGTAGCAAGCTCCCTGGCCTATTCCAAGAATCAGTGAGTTTCCTTGAGAAAAGATTTATAGAAATAAACCACTGTGCCATTTTAAATTCCTTCTTCCACGCTTTACAGGAAATTCTGTCTTTAATACAGTTTAGCCGATGTGAAGAAGACACATCTAAAATGCAGTATTGGAAAAGGTAGCCCTTGCCTTCCATGACCAACTTCTGAGAGTACCTGAGGTACTCTGGTGTATGAGGTGTGTAGTGTATGAGACAGATTGCCACGGCTCATCCCATCTTCTGTGCTATAGCCACTCCGAGACCAGGGAACATAACTTCTCCCTCCACAGGGCAGCTTCTTACTTGGCTGGAGCTGCAAGGTTTTTATGGATCCTGAGGGTTTTGACACTCAGCCATCACCCTCTCTTGGGGAAATGTACAAGTGCCGGGAGCTCACGGGACTCTGAACTTTATGAGAGGACATGACTCTCATTCCCCAGGGTGCTATGCTGGGCATTCTAAAAGGTGATGGGGCCTGACGGAGTCCTCAATACCCAGCAGTCTGTGAAGGAAGAGCACTCATCCCTTGTGACTCTCTCCCGGAGCAGCGCTGCCACCTCCCTGAATGAAGGGCCTCAGCTGACCCGTACCATCTCTCACTGAGACTCACATGCATGCGCAGCTACTGCCATGGTTGCTGGTACTTGCTATGTGCTGGTCTTTATAAACACTGACTTCTTTGTCTACTATCTCACTGCTACTCTCTGATTCTTTAAAACCCTTGTCCAGCCACTATACTTTTCCCTCCCCTGGTGCTCAGAAGCACATGGTACTAAATGCCTAAGAACCTTATTCCAAATCGTATGTGGGGGGAAAAGGGCTTCTGTTCTCATGGTCCAGTCCAGCTAATCATGTTCAATTCAGTGACACAGAGGAGTGTGTAATAAGGCTCAGGATGAAGGACATGGAAGGATGTGTGCTGGTCTTCTCTTGTCAAGTAAGGATGTAAATTATTACTCCTATAAATCCTCAGTGTTACTGATACATCCTTGGAAGTTGTGACTTTACATAAAACAAAACATAGGTAACAAAATAGGTAACAAAATTAGGTAAGGACCTAATTCATATAGTCTTGATCAACTTTATACAGGATTGTTCTTTCTCATCAATGTTATAATGAAATGATATTGAAGAAAACAATCTCTGAATATTCCTTGTATTCCAGGACCAATGTGAGACTCAATGTCTTAACTAGACTTTAAAAAGTCATTATTGGGTAAGTGATCAGCCAACTACTTGCCTCCACATGAGTTATAAGGGGTTGTGGGAATCCCTAAACATCTTGGGTCACATTGCTTTCATGGGTCTCTGAATCAGCCAGTGTGGATGGGATGAAAGATGTTAGGTGAACACAAGGAAGAGAAGAAGAAGGACATGCAGTGTGTGCACATATGTGGGCATGATTATAAAGACGTGCATGCTGTATAGATTCCTATTTTTTCCTATGTGACTGTCAGTACTCAGTGAAAATGCACCATCTGGACTCGAAGTTTGGAGCACACAAGTAATGGTCACCACCGCATTCCCACAGAACCTCCACTCCACAATTTCAGTCTTCACCAGAAGTGCTGAGAATTTGAACAGCAGATGCTGTCCAGAGAGGCAAGAGAGCTGAGAATATTATTTCTTAAGGTGTGGGCTGTGGACCAGTAGTTTTGGCACATATCCAGTATATACTATATTCACTTATTATGTACTGTACAAAGTGTACATATATTCATTAGGTCATGTGCTATCCTTTGCTGCAGATAAGGCAACTGTATTAAATAGGATGTGTGCTTGTTGAAGATCCCCCTTTCTTCCCTGAGAGTAGGAGTTCAGGGATTCCATCTGTCTTGTTCATTGATATAAACCCAGATTCCTGAACTGGTGCTTGAATTAAGTGTGGAATTAATTTGAAAAATAACTGATTGAATGAGTAAATGGGTTCATAGTCTAATCACTTGTGAGATTAGAGTCTAGAACACTAAAACTAGGGCAAGATACCTATAAGCAGTTATTGGACTTTAATATCAAGATTAGAGTTAAGTGCAAGATGAGTCCCCTCCTCAAGCAGCTCTTAAACATTTATTCTAACAGATAGACAGATAGATCTACATCAGTGGCCTAGACCACACGCCTGGACCAAAGATTGATGCAACATTGAGGGCATTCTCCTTTTCCTCACTGAACTTGACATAATCTGCCAACAGAGAATTCCCAGCAGCCACTGCCAATTGATTGGAGATGACAGGAAATACGAAACCTATTTATCATCCTGATGATTTGTGATATGGATGGACAATTTGATGAAATAGATATATCTTACCATGAGCTGACAGATAATATTCCTTTTTTAAAAATATTATGTTGCTAATTTTTTTGGAGAATTTACATATACATCTTAAATTTTACTCTGATTTTATGCGTTATCACTTTTCATGTTCTGTCACACTGTCAGCAGTTACAATACCAATACCTTATCTCCTGAGGTGTAAATTACCACCTAATGACAGTTGGATGCATACTACTTCCTCCACTTTGAGCCTCCAAGATGTTGTTGAGTCTGACATCTCTTAAAGGATGGTCATCTTATTCGGAAGACTAGTGGAGTGATACTGTCAAATAAAAGTTTGCCTTCTTCATTTAAACCAAGTGCAGAATCGCTGATCAGTCTTCATTACTTTAATCTCTCAAAGCTGGTTTATGTCCTTACCTGTTCTCTATAAGAGTTCTCTATAAGAGTCACTCTGATAAGAGTAAGCTCTAGGTCACCTACTGTCAGGAGGACATGTGGCAGCATATTGAGTGTGTAACTAAAAAGCATTTGTGTACGCCTGTGACAATACTATTTCATCTTCCCCCTCAACATGTCTGTCAAGTTGGTATTATTGCATCACTATTTTCATATGAAGAAATGAGGTCAGTGAGGTTGTATAACTTGGCTAAGATCTTACAAATGATAAATGTTACAGCTCAGTAGGGCTCAAATCTTGTTCCTTTGTTTCCAAGTATCATTATTTTTCCACAGTGTCATATGATTTCTCATGCTTATTTTCTTTATTCATTATAATTTACTTGATAAGTACTATCATAGAAATAGCAGGGCATCCAGTTGCAATTAAAGTAGAACTCAATGGCTAGGGTTGGGTTGGGACTTAGAGAAATGTCAAGGTTATAGATAAATAAATGCATTCATGGAATGTCTGCACTTTTGAAAGGTAGAACGTTATCTATATTTTGGACTGAGAGGCTAAAATATATGATTTCCTTTTTTATTTAACAATATTTACCATACACATGCAAGCTTATGTATATATGCATATATTGCATGTGGACATACAAATACATATGGGCAATTTTATATTTTCCAAAATGCCTGTTCATATTGAAATCAAAATTTATTATATAGTCAATAAATCAATTGCACTTCAATTTCTATGCAAGTTGAAGTCATAGTTTAGGTACAACAGTTTTCCTTTTTTGGTGGTACATACCATAGTGTGTATCTTACAATTGATAGTATCTTAGCATAAAAAGTAGAGCTCACATTTTTGTTTTTTTTCATGTGTATTCATATGAGTGTGTGTCAATTCCATTACTATAAGAGAAAGTTGAGATGCAGATCTAGATTTAATCAAAATTGTGGCACTAATAGACTTTAATTTTTATGCCACTAACCAGTCTATCTCATCCTTGCAGCTAATATCTGGATGACTGGCTGCAAAAACTTCAGCTACTGAGGAGTGCCATCAACCCAAATGTGGCAAAATATTGTGAGGCTAGATGATGAGATGCAGATTAGAGTTAAGAAATACAGAGAAAAGGTTTTCTCATGTGTCATTTTGATATCCACTCCCCTCAAAAGAACATTTTAAATTCACTTAGCAAACTAATTGTCCATTGTACTTGACTCTATGAATGTTCTGGAATTCAAATCCCGTTTGCTTTAATAATTCTATTATTTTAATGAATTGCAAAGTTCTTCAAAACCAAACTGAAGACTCTGAGACAGTCTTGAAATGGTTCTTTTAAAGCTGACATTTTTTAGTCACCCCTAACTCAAATTAAAATGGTTTTGACATGATGTTCTGAGGAGGCACAGTGCTTAACAGCAAACACTTTTCGTGTATTAAGTAGGATTAGTCAGCCTAATTCTAAAGAGATGTCATAATAAATATGGCACAATGGTTGTTTTAAAATTTGAGCCAAGTTTGAGCCTATTTCTTTCTTTTAGTGTCTCAGAACATGAAACGAAAGTTCCACTTCTGAAAATGAAGAGAAATCTCTGATCACCAATTACAAAACAAAATGCAAGAAAAATGGATAAAGTTCAGACTTATTATTTCTTTTTCCTAGTAGACATAAAATATATCAAAAGTAGTTGCTTCTGGACAATATAGATTTTTTTCCCACTCTGTGCAGGAAATATTCTTAAAATAGAACACAGAGAACTTTACCTAGTTGAAAACCATGCATAATTCAGCATAGAGAGTGAACCATAATCTCCTTACGTATTTGGGTAAATGGTTTGTGCTCTGAAAACAGGAATTTTTCCAGATAGCAGTGAAAAGTCAGGTTGTATTTCCTTCAATACAAGTATCTGTCAACAATGAAGATTCTGGCAATCTATCCTGTGGCCCCAAAGGGTCAAAAGAAATGCCTGTTGTCCTGAGATCTGAGAAAGGATGCAAATACAGCATCAGGGCAAATGCTTAGAAAAGCATTCATGTTTTGCTCTGAACACAAAAAGAAGCAGAACGGGTCTACTCTCTGAGTGCTGGATAAATTTGTATGAAAACACAGTCTAATTTTCATCCTCTCTAATTGGAAAATAGCAAATTATCATGGATAAAGATTTTGTCTTGATTTTCAGAAACACTTTCAAGACAGTAAAGCTTATAGTTTAAGAACATGACTTCAATTCCTGGCTACTCCAATTAGTGACTCCAACTGACACAACTTTGGGCAAATTACTCAACCTCTCTGTGATCCACTTTGAACCTCTATAAAACAAAGATAAAAATAGTATCTGATAGGATTTCCACTTCCCACCATTATAGAATACAGAAACCCTCTGATTTAATAACGGATATATACAGTGATGGTTTCATATTATTAAGCTGGTTAACTTTGCACAATGACCCCTGAAAAGAAAAATAAATGAGTCTTATGCCCCCAACTAACTCCTGGCAAGAATTCCCAGGCTGCCAAGGAAAGAGGTCATAGAGAGATCAGCAGTTTCTCTGAGTGAGGAAGGTTCACTTTGAAGTCTAGGAAAGTTAGTGCAGCTATAACTTGTGAGGAAGCATCTCAGAGACAATGAAGATGCAGAAAAGGGAGAGCTCTGGAGATGTCAGGATTTTAGTAAAGCATTTTACTGAGTACCAGTGATAGCACACATGTATGGAAACTACTGAAAATACTGAAGACTTGAAAGAACAATCACCCAGTGCTAGTAATAGTTTATGTTCCTAAATCCTTGTAGTAAATGAGCAAGCTTCAAGTACTGCCTCAATAGTGGGAATAAGTTATACACAGACTAACAGATCATCTGGTCCCAGCTAACAATGCTTAAAAGTAAGCCTTCAAAGGTTCAAACTAATTTTCAAAACATTATCCTTAATGGGGAAAAACCAAAACCATTTCAACTAAGATCTGGAACCAGGAAAGATGCCCACTCTCTCCATTTATCTTTAACATTGTACTGGAAGTTATAACTAGGGCAATTAGTCAAGAGAAAGTCATAAAAGGGATACACATAGGAAAAGAAGAATTGAAGTGGTCATATGTAGATGATATGTTTCTCTGTGTTGAGAACCCCAAAAATCCACAGAGAAACTAATTGAAACAATAAACCAATTCAGTAAGGCTACAAAATCAACACACAGAAGTCAGTAGCTTTTCTGTATTCAATAAATCAAGCAAAAGAAGATGAAATTAATAAAAAATCTCATTTAACAGTGCACCAAACAAAATTCAAATACTTGGGAATAAACCTAACAAAACACATGATATAACTATACAAAGAAAACTTTAAAACACTACTAAAAGAGATAGAAGAAGACATAAAGAAATGGAAGAACAAACCCTGTTCATGGACTGGAAGAACTAACATCATCAAAATGGCCATCTACCAAAAGCAATCTACAGATCCAATGCAATCCCTATAAAAATTCCAAGGACATTCTTCAAAGAGAACAAAAATGACTGAAATTCATATGGAGTAACAAAAGATCTTGAATATCAAAAAGTCTCCTGACCAAATAAAGAGAGAATGGAGATATTATTATTCCAGATTTCAAACTATACTACAAAGTCATAGTAATTAAAATAGCATGATACTGGTACAAAAATGGACAATCAGACCAATGGAACAGAGTTGAGTGACCTGAAATAAAACTACACATATATAGTCAACTAATCTTTGACAAAGGAGTGAAAAAACTTACATTGAAACAAGGACAGTCTCTTCAATAAATGGTGCAGGGAAAAGTGGGCCAAGACATGCAAAAAAAATGAATCAAGACACCTCCCTCACACCATGTACAAAAATCAACTCAAAATGGATAAAAGACATAGATGCTACACCCGAAACCATAACATACATAGAGGAAAGCTTGGGCAAAACCCTCTATGAATTACACTTCAGAAATCCATTTCTGACACATCTACAGCTGGCAAAAAAATGAAGGAAAACATAAACAGCTGGGACTACATTAAAAAGCTTCTGTACAGCAAAAGATACAACAGAAAAAAAAAAAAACAGAAAGAAACCTAATCGAGTGGGAAGAATTTTCATCCTCCACAAAAGTGATAAGGGTTTGATAACAAAGATCCACAAAGAACTCACAAAACTTAGCAAAAACAAAACAAGAAGCCCAGTAAAAAATTGGGACAGGAATTCCAAAGAAATACAAATGGCCAACAAGCACATGAAAAAATGCTCAACATCACTAGCAATCAGGGGAATGCAAATCAAAACCACAATGAGATACCACCTTACACCAGTAAGAATGGCCCACATCAAAAAAAAAAAGGGGGGGCAACAACAAGTGCTAGCATGGCTGTGGAGAGAAAGGATCACTCCCACTCCTACACTGCTGGTGGGATTGTAAACTGGTTCAGCAACTATGGAAAGTTGTGTGGAGGGCCCTCAAACAAATGAAAATGGAACTACCATTTGTCTCAACAATCACTCTTCTGGGAATCTACCCAAAGGAGTTCTCAATTGTGATACAAAGGGACACCTGTACTCAGATGTTTACTGCAGCACTATTTATAATTGCAAGGACATGGAAACAACCTAAATGTCCCAAAACAGATGAATGAATGAAAAAGATGTGGTATATATACACAATGGAATATAACTCATCAATTAAAAATGACAAACTTGATGAATTTGAGATAACATGGATGGTCTTAGAATAAATCATACTAACAGAAACAAGTCAGAAAGAAAAAGGACAGAAATCAAATGGTTTCATTAGTGTATGGAATATAGGAAAAAGAAACAAAAGGCCAGGAATAAAAATCAAAACAAGTCAACAATAAAGCTAAAATACACAACTGGGGCTGGGGGGGGTAAAGGGGAGTGGGCAGGGAGGGGAGGTGGTTGGTGAACCCTGGGGAATAAAAAGATGTGAAACATTTATATAAATAAATTATTAGATAATTAAAAAAAACTAATTTTCATGTAACTACATTCCAGAATGGCATCCCCTTGAATTAAAAAGTGTAAAAAAAATAGTTCCATAATAAAACATAAAATTCACAATCTCCAAAATTCAATATAAATTTATCAGGCATACAAAACCAGAAAACAACCAGTTGATAGAAACTGGAGACCCAGATGTGACACAGATACTAGAAATAGTAGACAAGGATATTGGAATGAATATTATAAATATAGGTCATATGCTCAGGAGTAGAAGAGAGCAAGAGCAGATAAGGAAAGACATGGAAATGAGAGAAAGAGAGAGGATAGCTAGTTAGCTAGATAGAGTATACCTAATATCTTGCATATCTTGATATAATAGTCTATGTATGCATGTATGTATGTATGTAGTCATTTAAAATAGGATTTTTAGAGACAAACCTACTCCCACACAAGTTCTAAGATTTGAAATATACTAGGTGGAATTAATGAGAAATTATATACTTTAGAAGAGTGGAGAACTTAAAAACTTACCAATAAAAACTATCCAAGCTGAAGTTAAGAGAAAAAAAATAAAGAAGACATTAAAAGAAATAAAGAGATACAGAACCTGGTCTTATTTTTCCATAGCGCTGGTCAGGAGCCCAGGTTGTGTGTCTTGTCTGTACCATCAACAAACTCTAGTGCCATTTTGTCAATGCAGCTTGACAGGTAGAGACCCAGCAGAGGAGGCCCAGAACATGACTGGCGCTTCTAAGCACCCACCTCATGAGTAGACCAATGCTTTTTCAATTCCCAAGCTGGGGCTAAGTAGAGGAGGAGTCTTCCTCTAAAGTGTAAACACCATTTTGAGATAAATGATTAAGTGACTAAGGAAATGAGGATAGTATGTGTTGGAAGGAAGAGAATAGAAAAGAATAAACTGCAGCTTCTCTTAAAAAACAAAGATGAAGAGGAAGTAGTAGTTAATTATATACTTTAGAAGAGTGGAGAACTTAAAAGCTTACCAATAAAAACTATCCAAGCTGAAGTAAAGAGAAAAAAAATTAAAGAATGCATAAAGAGAAATAAAGAGAAAAATAAAATAAGCAGTGCATCTGTGAACTACAGGGTAATATCAAACAACTTAAGATACATGTAATTGGGTTGCCAGAAAATAGGAATGGAGACATAAAAATGTTTTAAAAAATAATGGCAAAAATTGAGCATATTTGGTGAAAACCATACACTCAAAGACCTCATGAAATCTCAAGCAGATACAATGAAGAAAACACAATGGTGCATTTTAATAAACTCATTGAACATAGATATTAAAAAGTAAAATCTTTAAGTTAGCCAGAAAAAAGATAGTGCACACATAGAAACAAAAATAAGATTGACAGCAAACTTTTCAGGCTTTTCATGAGAAATTATACTAGTCAGAAGATAGTAAAGCAAAATCTTTAAAATGCATTTTTTAAAATGTAGTTGTCTAAAGCTTTGCTAAACATTAAAAGAGACAATATTTTTGTTTAAAATTCTTAGACTAGACCAAGTCGATTTTGCTTTAATTTTTGATAAAGCAAATGAACAAAAGTAACAAAAAAGCCAAGTAAATTCCCTTTCCTGGGAGATCCCAGAGTTTTAGGTGAGTGGAGAAAGAACATGTAGAAGTAATCAAATACAATAAATGCTTTCATAGAATTAATATCTGAGTCTCAGGATGGCAAAGACACCTACCTGGTCAAAGGCACAAAATGAGATGCAGGCAGATGCAACCCTGGACCCCAGCAACTCGTGAGTCCTTCTTGACACCATCTTCCATAGTCACCACCATCCATGGCCTACGCGGTGATTTTCTCCAGACTCATTCTTACTATTACTCTTAACTACTACTTAATGCAAACTTTGAATAGCAGCATAGATATAGGAAAAAGACACAGGATGATCAAGTAACAGGAAGGGCAGTGAAACGACCCACTAATGAGGATGGAAGACTGAAAGACCTGAGAATGACTGAAATGGGAGATAACAGTTTTCATCGTCTCATGTAGGGAATAGGGTAACTGAAAATTTCATGGAGGGAGGAACATTTTAGGGACCTGGTTATCCCTAGATAGCTAGATTATTCTTTCTTGAGAAGGAATGCCAAGTCCAGGAGATCCTCCTGGAATTTCTTTTCATAGCATTATTGCACAACTGAACAAGACTATAACAGGTAATATTTATGAAGCATTTAAAATAAGACAAAGATTGGAATAAGAGCTTTCCTTGTCTCTTCTACTCTGCACTAGAACCTTAATAGTCAGAAACAATTTTCATTGAACACATCTAACAGGAGACTCAGATTAATTCCCTTGTTCAAGTTTATTCCATCGTGAAGGAACAAGCAAGATTCAGACATAAGCAGTGTGTGCTCTTCAGAATCTGTTCTACAGTCTCGGAACTTGAAGTGTGGCCCACAGAGTGAAACACAGGTCTCACCTGGGAGTAGCAGCATTTGTATTTGAAGATCTTTTCCTTAATGAATATAAAAGCACTTAGAAAAACAGAAAGCATTATCAAAAGTAAGGTATTAGAAATGCCTTTCAGCCATAAAAATTGAATTTAAGACTGTGACCCTTTCTTGGGTTATGCCTTGCATATTTGAATCTCCTCAGAGAGCTGAACAGATCAGACACTTGTGAGCTAAGACTGATGCAGACATCAGCAACCTTTTTTTGGAAAGGGTTTACAAAAAGCAAATATTTTAGGTCTCACAGGCTCTGTGATCTCTGACAGGACTGAGCAACTCTGCCATTGTAGCACAAGGAACAGCTGTGAACAATATGGAAAAGAATGACTGTCACTCTGTTCTGATAAAAATTTATTTACAAAAACAAAAGGTAAGCTAAATTTGCTATAATGCACCATGTCTGTTTTAGAGACTCTGACAGTATTCTCTGAAAGCAACATGGGGTAAAGGTAAGAAAATATGTTTCAAGCTAAAGGAACACCCGAATGTCACCTGGATTCAGAATATCACAATGACAGAGAAGAAAGGTCTGGGTTCTGGGTATTTGAGATTGTTACATCCCAAGCACTAACCAATAGAATACCAAGCTCTTTAGGACAGAAATGGTATTTTTGCTCTTTCATCTCAAGCAATTGCTAGACAGACTCTAAAATATATTAGAGAATGTCAACTAATATCCAGGAATTGTTTGTTCAATCATCTTTGCTGAATGACTATTTCATGCCAGGTAGGACAAATAAATACAGGATAAGTTGTGCAGTGCTCCTGTTCATAGAGTTCACAGATTAACAAGGAAGATAAACAGAGTCCGCAGCAATGAGGTGCATAGACATAGCCATGAGTTTAGAGGGAGTACCTTACATAGACTGGGCAGAGGAGCTAGTGCAGTCAGGACCATCTGCTGTCATGCTTCCAAGAACTGTATGCTTACATCTGATTGTTCTTATTTGACAGGTAAAGAGAGTGAGGGGTCAGTGGGACAGAGCAACTTCATTAAGTTTTCAGTGCCAGTAAGTTTTGGAGATGGGATAGAAACATACTTTTTTTTTTCCTTTGAAGACAATGTCCTATTTCCATCTCACAAGCTATGTCACAGATTTCAGTAAATAATCAAAAAAAGAAAGAATTTACTTATACTGTGCTCTAGATACTGTCATAAAATTTTTAGATATATTCACTCATTCAACTGTCACAGTAATACAATATTTAATACCAATTTTCTAGTATCTTTATTATCTTATTTTTCAAGTGAGGAAACTGAGGTACAAAGAACTTTCCCAAGATCACACAGCTAGAAGATGACAAGTCTGGGATTTGATCATAAGAAGTTTGTCCTCAAGTATGTGTGCTGAATATATTATCAATTTTAATTGTTCTGAAATCTTTCTTTCAGCAAAGGCTAATGGAGTGACTATTATGCACAAGGCATTATGCTTGATGTTACAACTGAGCTAGAAACATTACATATGAGCTAGACATTATAAAAACATTAACAAAAATGAGCTAAAACATTCCAATTCTCTCCCATGTATATCTCATTGTTTCAAACCTCCTAGAATTGATTCTCAATTTTATATAGAAAAGACATTGAAGACACAATCAACTTGAGTGACAAAATGTGGAGGAAATTTGAACTGGGGACCTGCTGAGAAAAATACAAGCCTTTGACCATCTCAGTATGGACAACTTTCCTTTATTTGAGATGAACTTTAATTGACAAACAAATTCAGGGTCATAGTTACTGGATATTTCAGACATGCTTTGACTTGAGTTTGTCTCCCCGTGGGGAGGGCATATTTGTGGTGGTTAATTTGATGCTCATGAGATGGGCTGCAATTTATATAAAATCATAAACCTCTTTCAGTTGCCTCCTTTGTAATGGGGATAGTTATATATTTAGAAATTACAGGGTTAGGATTTATGTAATTGTGGGGTTCATCCACCACTGGTGGATGGTGAGGATATTACCAGTTCTGGAACCAGGACATGGAAAGAGTATGTTTATGTCCATTGGGAATGATTCTTGTGTGATATCAGGAGAGAGTAAGACTCTCAAAGAAGCTGAAACCCTTAATTGAAAATATGGTTCCCTCTATCTCTTGATCCCATATACCTTTCCAGTGCCTGCTCTTGTATTTGATTGTTATGGGAGTGAGAAAGATATGAAGTGGGAGTGGTCTACAAAGATGTTTCAATGTGGTTAAATACTGTTATTAAAATGCAAGAACACCTCTCCCTTTAAAGTCAAGTTTGAGGTATCTCATTGTCTTCAGAAACTGCCAATGAATTCTTCTGAGACCTTGAAAGGTCTCATCATTGTGGAGACCCTGTTATGACAATATTCTGAAGGTATATTGAAATTCCTTCCCTCATAAATACCAACTTGGCTTCATCTTTACGTCATGATATCCAGAGGTGGTTTCTGAAATGACTGTATCTGCCATTTGAGTCTTGCCACATGGGTTTGGACTAGGGTATCGTAGGGCTGTTTAAATACCCAAAGGTTTGCTATCTCTTTGCTCTTACACTAGCTGTCCCTTGACTTCATGGGGCTATAAAAGCACATTTACTATAAAACATACTTCCCAACAATCACATTTGCCTCATGTCCTTACTGTTCTTATACATGGTTCCATTCATCAGAAATCAATAGCAAAACTGTTGTCCCTTATCACTGAAGCCTGATATTCTATCAGTGTTCAACCAGTCCATCCATCCAGGCATCCATCCATCCAGGCATCCATCCATCCATCCATCCATCCATCCATCCATCCATCCATCCATCCGTCCTTCCATCCATCCATCCATCCGTCCGTCCGTCCATCAATCCATACTCCATTCAAATCATCCAGTGAGCATTGGCTAAGCATCACTTTATTGAGCCTTACCTTGAGGGTAAGGAAATGAATGAAACACATAATTCAAGGTGCTTGCAGTTGATTAAGAAGACAGCTAGGAAAACAAAAATATTAATATATTGTAATAGCTTCTCTAATGGTTGTATATCAAAAACAAAAAAATAGATGGCGCTTCCACTTCAAATCTTATTCAGAGGGAAAATTATGAGAGGGAGTAAGAGCATGAGTGAAAACCAAGCATCTGAAGCTTTTACAGAAAGGAATTCTTCATTGTAAGAACTTTACAATTCACAGAGTAAGTTTAATTCCTCTTTTGAAGAAAACCTCTTGTTAGAGAGAAGACTAGAAAGTTGGTTCCAGAGAGGCTCTGGAGGTATATGTAGAGGAGGCAAGAGTGGGTACAGAATTTTGAGATACCAGAATGAACATGATGGATTCTTACTTCCTCCTTCACTTACTAGGGTGCTTCCCTTTCTCTTGCCCAAATGCTTCTTAGCTCTCTTGAATAAACGGCATCAATATGGTTTTGACTTTCTTGAAAAAAATAAAAAGTAACGTTCAGGGTGCTAGGGAGCAAGATGTTAAAATGGGAAGTCTCAGATCCTCTTTATGCCAGAGATGCACTGAGCCAAGCACTATGCAGATAAATTCCTTACATGAGAAAAACAGAAATCAGTTAAGAGATTCCTGCACACTAGGTGAGATAAAAACCAACAGAACTCATGGAACTCACTCACTATCACCACTTCAGTTTGGTGTGAGGATATGTGGCATGACTGTGAGACTACTCTGAGCTCCTGGATTCTCCCCAGGGAGGGAAAGACAAGATTGAACATCTACCCAGTGCACAGGCTTTCTGGGAGGTTTCCCTAGGGACTGGTTTCTGTCTTGAATCATGAATTTAAGTGCTGACAGGAAAGTCTGCATGGTTGTGGGTCACTGAGAAGAAGGTGAAGATGTAGACTAACATGCATTCATTTTCTATATTCCTTTAGGATTCCTCTGCTCAATGTACAATGAACAGAAGGAAACCCTAAATCCTGGCTTCTTCTTGGGGAAGGAAAATATTGGAGTTGTTTTCCAATATTTTGGCTTTTCAGGGTAAAGGGATGCTGGAAGAACTTGTTTCTATCTGATCTATCTCAGAGCACTGATGGGATCCAGCACACCACTGGTGTCAGGGAATGAGGGTCACTGAGTACAAGAGAACTGAGTTGTGGGAACAGAGAACCTGTAGTTTCTCTTACATACACCAGAGGGAGCAAGAGGTTATGCGCTCCCAAAAATTGAAACTGGAAAATCTGTCAATTGGGATTTAACCCTCACAGGTCCACAGAAAATAACTGAGAGGTTTTTTAGCTGGGTTAATTGCTGAAAGTCTTTCCTGTACTGAGTTTGTAAAAAGAGGGGACCTTTTTATTTTAAACCCCAAAGTTATAAGGTACACAAGGAAACAGAAAAACATGGCCCAATCAAAGGACTAAAATTAGTTTCCAGAGCTGATTCAAGGGAAACAAAACAATTGAATTACCTGATAGACAATTCAAAATATTAATCATCAGAATGTTTACTAACTCGGTAAAATGATTAATATACTAGGAATATCAATAGAGAGATGGGATTTTTCTTTTTCATAAATAGTCAAATGGATATTTTGAAGTTGGATTTTAAAATGTGGAATCCTAATTCAATAACTGAATTGAACAATCACTGCAGGAGTTTCCCAGCAGACTTGATCAAACAGAAGAAACCATCAGACAACTCAAAGATGGGCTATTTAAATTCATTCTGTTAGAAGAGCAAAATAAATTTTTAAAAAGAGTGAAGAAAGATTAAGGGACTAATGACTATTATCAAGCAGATCAGACCAGGTGATAGAGAAGGCAGAAAAGAGCAGAAAACTTATTTAAATAAAAATAAGCTCAAAATGTCCCAAACTTAAGAATGGAAATAGACATAAAGATTCAAGATGCTCAATGGACTCTAGCATCTGCACTGAGAGACATGGTAATCAAACTGTCAAAATTAAATATGAAGTGAGCATTTGAACGCAACAAGATAAGCCCAAACCATCACCTACCATGGATTTTTGATATGACCACAAATAGATTTCTTAGCAAAATCAGCAAGCCAAAAGAGAGTGGGATAGTTCATTCAAGAGGTTGAAAGGGGGAAAAAATCTGCCAACAAAATAATAATATACCAGACAAAACTATCCTTCAAAATTGGAGAATGAATAGACTTTCCGAGATAAACAATACCAACAGACCTGTTAACAAGAAATGCTCAAAGATTTGAGCTGCTGCTATTACTCGGTTTGATTTTGTCAGTGTTTCTGCATCTATTTATGTACTCTCATGTTGGTTTCATACATACATTTATAGTTGTTATATATTCCTGATAAATTGACCCTTTTATCACACATAATGTCTTCTTTTATATGTGATAAAATGAAATAAATGGCACTAAACAGCAACATAAAAATGTATGAAAATATAAATCTCATTAGTAAGGTAAATATATAGATAATTACATTATACTGTAAAACAGTTAACAATGATATAAATCACTTTTAATTATGTTATATATGAGTGAACTCATGCCTTTATAAGTCTAAAACAGACTGTTATAAGCTATTTTATGTATGCCCACAAAGAAAATACCTATAGAAATTAAAAGATACATAAGAGGAAAAAAATAATAAAGCACAAAGGAGAGTGAAAAGAAGAAAGAGAGGGGCAAAACTGTTATAAAATAGAAAACAAGAAAAATTGGCAATAGTAAATTCTTCCATATTTTAATTATTTTAAATATGAACGGTTTAAACTCCCTATGAAAGACATAGATGGGCTGAGTGTACACAAGAACAGGATCCCCCTAGAAGCTGCTAAAAAGATACTTTAGATTTAAGAACCCATCAACAGATAAAAGTGAGAGGATAGAAAAAGATATCTTGCTAAATATTAATCAAAAGAGAGCAGGGATGGTCATACTTATACCAGACAAAATGGATTTGAAGTTAAACTGTCACAGAGATAAAGGGGGACATTATATGTGATAAAAGGTCAATATATAGGGAATATATAACAGCTACACACACACACACACACACACACACACACACACACATATATATACCCAACATGAGCGTACATAAGTATGCAGAAGATACAGAAACACTGAAAAAAAGTAGATAGAGAAATAACAGAAAGCAGAAATCCTTATATTCTCCTTTCAATAGTGGACATAACATCCAAACAGAAGATCAATAAATTAACAGTGGACTTGTTCAACACTATTGACCAAGTGGAACTTACACACATGTAAAGAACATTCCACCCAACAGCCACAGATTATATATCCTCCTCTAAGTGCACAAAAACAATCTCTGGGGTAGATTATGTGTTATATTAAAGAAAAAAAGCCTCAACAAACTTAATAAACTTGAAATGAAACTAAGTATCTCTTCTAACCATAATAGAATAAACATGCTGAAATAATATCAGATGACTAGAAATTTCACATATATGTTAAAATGAAACAGTACAGTCTGGATTAATCAATGAAACAAAAATAAATAGAAGGAAAAATAGAAAATATCTTGAGACAAAAATAAAAACAGCATTCCAAAATCTGTGAGGATACAGCAAAAGCAGTACCAATAGCCAAACTTTTAGTGGTAAATATTGAGCATAAAAATTATTCCCAAAGAAAGTAAATTTATAACTTAAAGAATTATAGAAAGAATAAACTAAACCCTCAATTAGGAGAAGGGAGAAAATAATAAAGATCATAACCAGACAAAAATGGAAAGCAAATAGAAAAGGAAAAAAAAAAATCAGTGAAATTGAGTTTTTTAAAAAGATCAACCCAATTGACAAACCTCTAGTTAGACTAAGAAGAAAAAAAAGACTTACATAAAAAGAGAAATGAAAATGTTTAAATTGATGCCACCAAAATAGAAAGAATTTTAAGAGACTACTAGGAAAAAGCATTCCAAATGAAGTGAGTAACCTGGAAGAACTAGATTTCCAGAATTGGGAGAACTAGATTCCCAGAATTATATATCCTATAAAGACCATGTCATGAAGAAACAAAAATGAATAAACCTCTGACTAGAAAGGAGACTGAATCAGTAATCAACAAACAAACAAAAATGCCCCAGACCATATGGGCTTATTGGAGAAATTTACCAAATATTAAAAAAAAAAAAATTATACCAATCCTTCCAAAACTTTCTAAAAAAAAAATGGAAATGAGAGGTAAGTTCCAAACTCATTTTATAGGTCAGCAATACTTTAATACTAGAACCAGACTAAGACACTGCAAAGACTGAGAAAACTACATACAAATGTCTCTTACGAACATACATGCAAAAGTTCTCAACAATATACTGTCAAATTGAATTAAACAGCAAATTAATAGTATACCAGGTAGGAATTTATCCTCAGGATACAAGGATGCTGCAGTACATTTTGAAAATTATATTTAAATATAATGAAGATGAAAATCACATGATCATCGCAACAGGTGCAGGAAAAAATGTGAAAAAACTTCAATACATTTTGACAAAGAAATGCTCAAACTAGGAATAGAAGAAAATTAGCTCAACATAATAAAGGCCTTATACATAAAATGAGAAAGAATAAACAAATTCAGTAAAGTTACAAATCAAGATAAAAATAATTACATTTCTACACACTGACAATGAACTATCTGAAAAAGAAATCAGGAAAACAATACCATTTACAATAGAAACAAGAAGAATGAAATAGTTAAGAATTAACTGAGGAGGGGAAAGACTTATACAATGAAAATGACAAAACACTGGGCAGAGAAATTAGAGACACAAATGAAAGACATCCTGTGCTCATGAATTGAGAGACTTAATATTAAAATGTCCACACTACTCAAGTTCAATACAATTCCTATGAAAATTTAAAAGTTATACTTTTGCAGAAATAGAAAAAAACAACCCCAGAAATTTAAATGAGCAACAGAAGACTCTGAATTGCCAAAATAATCTTGGGAAAGAAGAACAAAACTTTAGGTCTCAGTCCAAAGCTGACTGAGTTTAAGACATTATATAACTGCAGTAATCAAAATGGCATTGTACTGGCATGAAGACAGACCAGTGAAACAGAAGAGTGAGCTGAGAAATAAGCCTATTCACATACAGTCAAATGATCTCTGAGAAGAGTGACAAGAATACTCACTGGGGAAAAGGTAGTCTCTTCCATAAATGGTACTGGGAAAATTGGATAGCCAAATGCAAGAGAACAGAATTGGACTCTTATCTTACTGCTTAAACTAAAATCAACTCAAGATGGATTAAAGATTTAAATATAAGACCTAAAGCTACAAAACTCCTAGGAAAAATTGTAGGGAAATAGCTTCATAATATTGATTTTGGCAATGATTTCTTGGATATGCCACCAATTGCTCAAGCAACAGAAGAAAAAGTAGACAAGTGGGACTACCTCATACCAGACATCTTCTGTCTAGCAAAGGAAGTAATCAACGGAGTAGACAAGCAGCCTATGGAATAGGAGAAAATATTTGCAAACTATATAACTGAAAAGGGATTAATATTAAAAGTGATAACAAACATCAGCAACTCAATAGCAAAAATCTAAATAACCTAGCTAAAAAATTGGACAAATAACTTGAATAGACATTTCTCCAATGAAGACCTAAAAATATCCAAAAGATATATATATATATATTATATAATAATATATAAAAAGATACTCAACTAATAATGACCAATATGCAAATTAAACCTCAATGCATGATTATTTTATTTTATACCCATTAGGAGAGCCAATATTATATAAAATCTCATAAAATAAATGAATAAATAATCAATCAATCAATCAATCAATCAATCTAGGAGATAGCAAGTGTTGGCATTGATGAAGAGAATCTTCACCCTTGGTTCAGCTGTATTGAAAACAGTATACAGAATCCTCAAAAAAATGTAAAAAATTAAAAATAGAACTTCCATATGATTCACCAGTACTACTTCTGGGTATTTCTCCAACATAATTGAAGCCAAAGTCTCAAAGAGTCATTGCATCTCCATGTTCATTACAGCATTATTTACAATAATTAAGAAGTGTAAACAACCTACATATCTAACAACAGATGATGAATAAAGAAATAGTGACCTACACATATATGGAATATTATTCACCCTGTAAAAAGTAACTAATTCCCAGCATGTGTTTCAATATAGCTGAACCTTAAGAACAGCATGCTAAGTGAAATAAGTCAATCACAAAAAGACAAATACTGCATGATGCCACTTATATGAGGTACTTATTGTAATCAAACCCAGAAACAAAAAGAATGGTAATTGCCAAGCTGGGAGGAGGGGCAATGGAAAGATGCTGTTCAGTGAATATAAAATTTTAGTCTTGTAAGTCTTGTAGTCTTGTAAGGTGAAGCAGTTCTTGGGCTCTGAAGTACAGCAGTACGAATACAATGCTGTGCTTAAAGATTGATTGGTTTAGAGAATAATATAGTGTGTTTTGTTTCAGGGAACAATGAAGGGGAGGAGGAAGGGAGAGAAGAAGGAAGGGAGGAAAGGAATGCTGTATAGGCAAGAGGAAAAGGACTGAGACAGAGGTTTGGGACACATGGCCCTGACAACGTGGCGATGTAGCATTTCAGGTCCTTCAGAGGCTGTTCCAGCCTCTGGGTGTCTAGTTGGAAGAGATACCAACTGGGCCAGTGGGCCATTGCTGAATTTTATTACTTTGATAAGGAAACAACTGTAAGATCATTGTTGAGAAATGCTTGGCACTCAGTTTTGATCTATTATCTCCTCTATGCATTTCCAAATCCACATTGTCATGGTCTGTCTTCTACACAATCTTAGCTCAAGGAATCCTAGCCAAGAGACAGCTGGCTCCTGCCTGGGGCTGCAGGTGCCTGTCCTCCTGGAGCTCAACCCAGAGTGAGTGGCTCCACTCCATAGAATTCATGCAGCATAGTTCTGTATGGGGACTCAGGGGTCTCCTCTGGCTGCTAGAAGGACCAGGGCAAACCTGTAAGCTCTGATTCCTGGGTCTCCCTTTGGCACCTTCCTCTTTTATTTAGAGAATGGAACCATGTTCCTTTTTGTGCTGTTGCAAGAGGTGAGTAGGGGACTCCAGTGATTCACTTCAATCTCTAGCACTACACAGCTCCGTCCCGGTCTATATCTGTTCTCTGTTAGGTTATAGCTCACATTTCCAATACTTTTTCAATAACTTACTATGAAAATTTTCAAAAATAATGCAGAGTGGAAACAACTTTAGAAACAATATCCATGTATTGATTTGTACAATAGCCTGTAGTACAACAAATCTACCCTTACCAACTATCTATCTATCTATCTATCTATCTATCTATCTATCTATCTATCTATCTATCTATCTATCTATCTATCTATCTATCTATCTATCTATCTATCTATCTATCTATCTATCTATCTATCTATCTATCTATCTATCTACCTACATATCTATCTACCTACCTACCTATCTATCTAGTTACCAACTACCTGATTTTCCAATGAACTTTTTAAATTAAACTTTTGCTTTGGGGATAATAATAGATTCATATGCAATTGTAAGAATTCATAGATTATTTTTTTGCAGTAATCAGATCAAAATACAGGAAGTTTTCATTGCCACAAAGACTTCTTGCATTTCCCTTTTATAGTCACATCTACTACTGCCCTTTCCCCAGCCTCCCTCAACACTGTCCAACCTACTGCTTACCCCTGGTGAGCATTTCAATATTTTTACTTTTGCTTCAATAATCTTGTATTTCTTAAATGTTCTATAAAAGCAGTTACACTGTTGCAGATTTTTAAGACTGACATTTTTCACTTAGCAGCATTCTCGGGAGATTCAGGCTGTGTGTGTCTCAAGAGTTCATTCCCAATGTGTTTTCAAAGACATTTCACAGCTAGAGGAATTTCTTCATGCACTTGTGTCAGTATCACCCAATAAAATCCTTAGCTGTGTTATGGAAGGAAATAACATTCTTCAGAGTCTTTCCTTTTTAGAATAATCAACTTAGGGAGTTTTGGACACTTTGTAGTATTGGTCAAAAACAGTTTGAAAAGTATGATTTCTGTGTGGTTGAATTTGAGAAGGAGATAAAAATGTCAGTGACCATATTCATCTTGTATAAAATATTTGAACTTTATGCTGCATTAAAACAATAAATTGTCTCTGTAATAAGACATGGGCAATTAAACAAGCAAGAGAAACAACTCATGTAGCTTGAGTTGAATAGAAACAATGCAATTGAAGTAATATAATCACACCCCAGGAACCCAAGGAGGGGGTGTGTGCCTGGGAGAGGTGACTGCTTTATGTCTTTTTATATAACATATAAGGGAAATGTAATTTAATTTGCAAACAGCAATCTTTAGAAATCAATTAGGTGATATTCCAAAGAGGGCAAACTCCAGTTGGAGATTTATGGATGTCTCTGTATGAGGAGGGGAGTTTAGTATTTAGCACTCAAATCTAGTTCTCTTCTCTCTGTACACACACACACAAATGGTGCTGCTGGAGAAGGAATGTGGTGGAGTCACAAAAGATGAAGCCCTCTGTGGGGTGGGGGCTGTAACACAGAGTTCTGCAGTGGGGCAAGGTCCTGTGCCCCAGAAATGAGAGGCACAGGACCAGGATGATGGGGCTGAGGCTTCCTAGAGCTGTTACTGAACCCAAGGGTTGGATGGCCTTGCTAGTGGAGAGAACTGAGAAAGCTTTTGCTTGGGCTGTTGGTGGAAGACCCCTGATATTTTCCACTATACTGTGAACTTGCTTCCCCGAAGATAGATCTATGGAAGTCAGTCTAATAGGAATTGGCAAAGATTCTATGGTTGTGGTGGTTTGGGGAAAGCTGGTTTAAACAAAGTTAAGCAGGAGTCTTTCCCACAGGGCTGCTCAGACCCCTTCATATGGCACTACATGGGGATCTGCAAAACTATTTTGAGATAATACCATCGTGATTAATGGTTATAGTGTTATGAGGATTTCTGTAGCTTATGTGACCAGGGACCTCATTTTTTTGAGCAGCTTCACCCAGAGGACAGTGCTCTGCATCACATTTTGAGGATGGCTGTGTCCTCTGGCTGAGATCTCTGCCCATGAATACAATGGATACAGAGGTCAGGTTTCACATTGTATTTATTGCTGCATCTTCACTGTCTAGTGGATGGTGTCCCACTCATAGGAAGTACTCAGTACAATCTGGTTAAATGACTAAAAATAGCAAGTGAAGAAAGAAACTAAGAAATGGGAAGAGGCAGTCAGCTGGGAACAGGTCCCAAGGAACAGTAGCTAAGAACTGCCCCAAGCCTCAGGTCTAATTTATTAGCCTGATTGAGAAACACCTGGTTGAAACCAGGAGGTTATCTTCCTTTCCCCCCCGCTTCAAGTCTAGGTCAGTTTATCAGTCTGATTGGAGAGTTCAGATACCAACACAGTAACACAATGCTAAAATAATGAACCAAGGCTAATTCGGGGAAGCTAAGTCAGGGAAACTCAGTGGGCTTGTGTAACCTGGGAAAATCCTGCGAGCTCAAAGTCTAGGAGACCCCCATAGGCCCAGCCAGCCAGCAAAAGACACAATCAAACCCCTATTCCTTGCTCACTATGCTCATATAAGGATATGGTCCTTGCTATCTCAATGGGTCACCTACTCAGGAGCCCTCTGTGCTTGGGAAGCCTTCCTGTTCTTCCTACCTCCTTATCAAAAAATCTCCTGCTTCCCTGTGATTTTGATCTTGACACTGAGTTCTTGAAGACAAGAATCAAAAAAGAGCCTGCTGGGGTCCTCAGACTCTAGGCCTGCTCCCTGAAATCCCTATTCACTATTATTTCCAGAATTTTGAATTCCAGAATTGTTTTAAACTATTTTCAGGTATTATTTCATTTAACTTTGCTGATAACTATCACCATTTGTTTCTCTTTCTATGGATGATGAAATTGAGCGCTATGGTGGTTCGATAATTTTTCCAGGGCCATCAAGATGGGAGGGAGAAAGATTGGGGCTGGAATCCAGATTTGCCTCCAAAGTCTACACTACACTAATCACTATTTTTCTGCATTACTTCTAGATAAGAAGGAATAAGTATATAAGTGAATCCAAATCCCTTGCAGGCACCACTCACTGGAAGGGCACTAGCCTAAGTGGTTCCACCAAGCACTCCATTCCCTAACCAACTCATCCTTAGAGACAGCCTTTCATATGAGCAAGGATAGCACAATTCCAGAATGTTCCTAGCTGCAGAGGATGGCGCGCACACACACACACACACACACACACACACACACACTCGTGGAACTATAGCTTCACCAAGAGCAAAAGTCACTTGAAATACTTGAATCGATCTTCATTTAGTAACGTGTGGTGTTTGGAAGCGTCTATACTGATCCCTGAGGCATTTGGAATAAAAAAGTTACAGGCGGGTAGGGGATTTGACCATCTTGGAAGCAACTAAATAAGCATCACTGAGAGTTCCAGACAGGAAATTAGCAGCATTCATCAAGCACAGTAGATAGAGGCCCAGAAGAGAGGCATCTCAATCTCTTGACTTCCTAGTGTGTCTGTGAGATGCCTGCTCAACCCTGAAGCAGATAGGGAACAAGAATCAGTCTAGGAGAGTGGATGCTGACAAGGTATAGAGAAACCAGGTATAGAAGGCATTCTGAGGATCTCTCTTTGGAAGCAGAAAGCACATCTCTCAGGAAGCTCTGCATGAGCGCTGTAGCACTCAAGGGTCTCCTTCAACAACGTCTAAAGGCTGAGCAGGCCCCCACCTCTTCGAGGTGCTGCGAGTGGCAGCTCCTGTGGAGCATCCTCAACTGACACCCCACAGGCAGGCCTTGAAGAAAAGTAGTCACTGTAGTTTGGGACGCCTGAATCACACAAAGAAATTAAATGAGCAAACTGTTCTGAATCGGGCTTGTGCGGTAAACACACTCTAATAGCTAAACTTTTGCTCCTCCTGCAGATTCCTCACACACCTTGTGTTTGAGATAAGCAGGGAGGTTCACTGCTCTCTTCAGGGATGGCATTCATTCTGCTGGGGACAGAAGGCTAGTAGGGTGAGTTGGACATTTCTTAGTCACCATTACCATAACTCAGCATAAGACAGTGGTTAGGAAGGTGGATTTTCAAGACAGATCATTTAGGTTTGGTTCTTAACTCTGCTAGTTAGCATGCATGCCTGCTTTGAGCAAGTCATTTTATTTCTAAGCTTCTTTTTCCCTATCTGGAGGAGGGGTGTAAAGGTGAAAGCATGTATCTTTTAACATGATAGCAAGGATTCAAAGCGATGCAATATAATATTGCTGCAGCTAAATGAAAGAACTAAGTGATATGAATAAATATCTTAAATATTGTGATATTTCAGTCAGATTTTAGCACCCAATGAGTTTTGGCATTAAAATTATGAAAAGATTCTAGTTTCAGAATTTTTTCATTGGTGACCCTGTAATGGTTCCTGTGTCTACACTGGGGCAGATGCTGCCCCCCCCCCCCTTAGGTCCTTGAGCCTTATTCTTGACTCACTATGGGGGTTTGTTCCAGCAAGAAGATTCCTGCCTAGACTTTGTCTCTTGACCTCCAGGTAGTCTGTAGATGAGGTAGGGAAATGTGAGTGGCCCACAGAGTTCAGGTGTCCAGCTGTGAGCACTACCCATGGTCCAGGACCTAGTCACATCTGCTTGCAGCAAGTTACAGTGCCAAGTTCCTCTCAGCCTGGTTTGTGATGGCACCTGCTCAACAATGGGTCACCTGCATAGAGATCTCTGAGTCATGCAGTCCAAGGGAGTTGTGGTCATCATGGGGAGCCTCGTGATAAGTGGGGCAAGAAGCTTCTTCTCACGCTTGGCTCTGAGTTCAGAAGTTTTCTGACAGTCACTCATTCAGTAAGCATTTACCGAGCATCTTTTGTGTGCCAGGCCCACTACCTGCCCTGAGCAGCCAGAGGCCCATAGAAGGTCATAGCCACCTCTAGCCAGATGAAAAATCTGCAGCACCAGCCAGGCTTTGTGCTCTGGACTTTACCAGATCAACAGACTGGGTGCTCCCATCCTCCTTCCTGAGGCCATTGGGGGCTGCTATCTGACGCTCACCTTGGATTCAGAAATTCTCTCTTAAAGTCTGAGAAATACTGAGATTCCTCATGTTCATGACAAGCATCTGTCCTCAATGCTAAGAGTATCAAGCAAGGTTTAGTGCCACCACACCCCTGAGGTCAGCTGGATGGGAAGCAGTGGTATCCTTTCAATCTCTGCTGCCCCAGATCCCATTAAAATGTCACCAAGAAGTGGTCATTTATGCATCAGAAGCCTAAAGGGACCAAGATCTGCCCAGTCCAGGATCACCTATTAGTCTTCCTGCCCATGGAGAGACAAGTATATTTATAAACAGAGGACAGGGAGAGGAAGGGCCAAGGGAAAGAGACTGCTCTCCCAGAGCTTCCTGGGCCCACCCAGCAATTTGTCATCCTCTTCTGGGCTTGATTCTGTCACTCAGGAAGCAGCTAGTGGTTTTCCAACTGCTATAAAGGGGGTGCAAGCAGGGTCCATCCATGAGGACATTGAAGACTGTTCGGGTCATCCCAGCCAGCCTCAGCTGGGCCCATTTTGGAGTCCAGCACCCTGCCAGATGTGCTCACCCACCATGGTGTCTTTACATCACTTGTGAAGTTCATGCAACTTCTCTGTATTATACGTAAGGGACAGGAAAAGCAGGGAGCCAAAGCCATGGCTGTGGTGGCACAGGTGATGGCTGAGATCTCTCAAAGATTTCAGACTTAGACAGTAGAGAGAACAGTGCACTCTTAGATCCTGAGAGTGATCCACGCTGTTGTGCAAAGAGATTTACAGATGCTTCTTGAGCTAGAATCAGTAAGTTGGCCAAAGTCTGTTTTCATGAAAAGAATGAACCTTCCTGAAGATAGAGCACCCCCCCCCCAGTCAAGAAATCACCCAAGATGTCCTCACCCTGGGAGTTTCTCTCTGACCTCAGTGACTGGTCTACTCTTAGAATAAAGATGGACACAACAGGACTCCAAAATAAATTAAAATACTAAAACTGTTCAACTTTTCCTCCTCACCCTAGTTATATGTTTGCTTTTATAGGGGGAAAACTCACTCATCAGGCAAATTTAAATGCTGTGTTCCCCATGATTTTATGTTTCACTGACCTGGTGGTTTTCACATTGACCTTGTGTGTTCGGGTAGTATGGTGAAGCAGCCTCCTGGTGTTGGATTGATTCTGGGACATGAATAAATTCAAGTTGTTGGGATTGTAACACTGGTGTTCTGTG
Source organism: Uropsilus gracilis (assembly GCA_004024945.1). Lineage (NCBI taxonomy): Eukaryota > Metazoa > Chordata > Mammalia > Eulipotyphla > Talpidae > Uropsilus > Uropsilus gracilis. Next base: position 112,791 of record PVHY01001126.1, on the reverse strand, counting down.
AGTCTCACCTGTATACCTGAGCCTCAGCAGTCAAGCTTCTGGAAAAGTCACCATCACCAGCTGTTCCTGGAACACCAGGATCCACTGGAATTGGAAAGATTCTCAAACACCCCAATTCTGGTCATTCCTCCTACACCTGGAATTCCTTTTCTCAAGCATTTGCCCCATATTCCAATGGCATGTTGAATTCTTAGCCAAGGAGTGTGATCATTGAAAACTGAAATCCTAAGGTGTTGATGATGGTAATTATGAGTCTAAATGGATTATCCTTCCAAGTATCCATCATGTTTCTGGTCCACAAGAGTCCTCAAATGAAATTAGTAATTCATTCTTTCAAGTTATATTTTCTTTTGTTTTGTTTTATATAACTGGAAAAGGATCAACTTTGCATAGATACAGATAAGGCTTGGCTGTGATTTCTGCCTTGATTGAGTGTTTGAAGTCAGGCCCAGTGTAGGATTAGATTTGTATTCAGAGCCTGACTTAACTCCTCACCTGTCCTCTACCCTCTACCTGCTCTCAAACTGCTACCTTTAAAGTCCCAAACCTGTAGTCCCGAGAGTCAGAATTTTAGCTTACTTGCTGCACAGTTTCTCTATCTTTTCCAGTCAGGATGGACATCTCCCTGTCTCCACTTAATCAGCACAAAAAGCAAACTGTCTTGCTCTGTTCTTAGTCTCAATTCATAAGTTTTTGCTCTATGCTTTCAGTTAAATGGGAAGCATCATGGTAGCAGCACCAATTCTGCTCTTGTTTCTTCAGCTCAGGCCACTGAAGACTTTCCTACTGAGTTGATGGAAATTCAATGGTGAATTTGCCCTCACAAATTCACACAGAATCTTCTCCAGGAATTATGGTGTTAATACTCAAGAGCATGATAGAGGTGTTTGTTACTCAGCTCCTGCAAGGATTTCTAGTTCCAAAACCAGAGACATATCGACCAATTTAAGGCTGAAAATGGAAACTGTCTAGTAAGAGTTCAAATGGGGCTCAAATGGGGCTCAGATGGGTAGTTGTCCTGACAATGTCCACAATTCCATTTCCCACGGAACTCACATTCCCTGTCCCTTGCTTTCCCCTGCCAGTGTTACATGCCAGTGACCAGACACGTAATACTGATGCATGTTGTGGGCGGGAAGGTAGGTGGCCTCTGCCAGGGGGCGCTGAGGGCAGACAAGCCTGAGGGCCTCCCAGGACCCCCACTTCAGGAAAGCCTGCAGTCTGTGTCTGTGCTGATGAGTAAAGCTGAGCTGATGCTCTTGACTGTTTTCATCTGGACGATGAAAACAGAGAAACCATGAGATGCAGACCAGAGAGTGGCATCTGGAGCCTGAACCACCTAGGTTTGAAACCAGGTTCTGCTCACATAGAGGTGGGACAACATAGACATGTCTTCCCTTTCCCACCTACAGTGTGATAGTAACATTGCCCACTGCCCTGGGCACTGTTAAGAGTGATGACGGAGTATGAAGCTCTTGAACAGTGTGAAGCAGAATGTCAGGCCAGTGGAAGATACGGTAGTGATGATGCTGTCTCTCATAGACGGTCCTGCATCCCACCCCTGAAATGCACACTCCAGGAAGGAACCAACATGTACCAGGATGCTTGAGAAAAGTAAGGTTTCCAAGCAGGTGCCTTCTAGAAAACTCACTTCACCATGTGGATATGTGGGAAGCTTGATGCCCCTGACATCAGAGCTGAACCCACTGGGCAGTATGGAAGGGCTGGGGACTGCCCCTCCTCCAGCAGAGCACTGCAGGGAATATTCTGACTCCAATTCCCAACCTCTAAGACATCACAATAGGTTAGCTTTGAATGAGGAGTGGGCAAAAAAGTGAGAAGTATATATAGAAGAGTATGAAGAAAAAGAAGTATATCAAGAAAAAGTATATCAAGGAAAAAGAAATCTGAAAATAAGATCACTCCCAGATAAAAAGCCACCTTGTTTTCTTAAGGAGCTTTGAATTCTCTGAGTTGATGGACTGTGGTTTGAAAGGTTACCTGTGGGAAATATGGAGCTTTTAAAGCCCTGGGCTTTAATTAAAACTCACTCATGTGCAACTAATGTGCGTGCCCAGAGGTCCTCAGTGCACTCTCTGGAAGGCAGGCCAGAGAAGGTCTTTGATGAGAGCAGAAACTCCAAAGTCCTTGGCCCTGTCTGTGAGGGCCCTCTGCTCCCATTCCTGTCCCCTCTCTTCAAAAGCTGCACACCACACTCTCAGACACAAGTGCACCTGATCAGCTGAGTGTCTGTCATCCCTGCAGTTCACCTGGGAGCCTCACAGCAGTCTGCTCTCACAGACATGCTCCAATGGACAGCATGGTTGGAGTTGATTTGCCATGCTGCCAAAATCACTTTGCAGTGTCCAATAATAAACAGGCCCATGTGCCACCTACAGTAATCTTTTCATAAGAACCAAACACTCCTATATAGGGTTCTCTGTTTCCTCCAGGTTAGGTCCCCTGTTCCTTTTCTACTATCTCTTCTACTCAACAGTTCCCAATGCTGTTTTGCAGGACAGCACCATTTAAAACTGCCTCACATGACACATTTGTGGAGGCTGCTTCTGTATCATCATGCCCCTAGGGATATCACATAATCCATTATTAGAAGCAAACCCAGAGCATCATTACCCATAACAGATTTCGCTTTAAACACTGTCTTTGCTCCAGGCTTCATGAGGCTTTAGTTATATTATAAAGCTGCCCCCACCTTGAAAGGTCTCTAGGGAGAAAGTTCTTGTGGGCTAAATTTGGCACAAAGACAGGCTTGTTGACTCACTCAGTGTTCTACAATATGTGAGCTGGTGGCTGCTATGTAAAAGGCAGGAGGTTTTTATGGGTCAACTCAGGTTCCACTCCAGTCAGCATAGCCAGCTAAGTGCCAATGGGCTAAGAAGGTGACAACTGGCAAGGTTGTTCTTTCAGTGAAAGTAGAACCCTCCAGCTCACTACCACCTCACACCTTCATTCTCTCACTCACTGTCATTTCTTTTTGTGTTGTTTCATTTCCTTTCCTGCTTTACCCCTTCCCATCCTAAGAAGTAGGAATTATTAGTGAGATAAGGCTTCTGGAACCCATATTGGGATGCAAGAATCACCAGGATGCATCCCTTCAGCTCTTTGACTGTGGGAATGGGTGAAGTTACATTCTAACTTGCAGAGTAAGGAGATTAACATAAGCAAAATGATAGCCAATGTGGTAACTCCAGGTGTTTTTGTGCCCAAATATGAGACTCTCCCAGTAGTAGGGGTAGCCATTTTTCTCATAGATGAAGAAATTTCTGACAGAACTTAATAACATAAAATATTGTGTTTTACAAAATCATATGGTTTGCATAGGCTGAGGTGCAGATGGAGGTTTGGGTAAGATTCTGGTCTCTTCAGGGTCACATGTGTAAGTAACATGCCTCTGGGCTAAGCTGAGCAAGATTTGTTTGTGTTTTTTTTTTTCCTTGCTGCCATAGAGAACTTTTAAAATTTAAAATCATAATTTCCAAGCTCCCTCTGCACTTGACATTTCTTAAAGAGTTTCATTTCCTAGCCCAACAACAGTGCTCTGACTTCTTAAGGCAAATATGCCTCTTTCTGCTCTAAAAGCAGCTGACTGGGAGAAAAGCAAAGGTGAGGGAAGCCTATTAGAAGGACCATGTCATGTGCCATAAATCCTAGGTCTACAACCCTCTCTCAAGCTACTGACCATTTCTATATCTCCACACCTTGAAGAGGTACAGGTAATAACATAATCATAATGTAAAGCCAGGGGCTTTCTGCCTTTATGTTTTTCTATTTCTTATGTTTGTCATATACAAAATAATTAAGAAAAAAAATTATGCTAACCATTGAATGATAATCAGCTTTTCCTGGATCCAGAAAACCACATGGGAGGTAGCATTGTGGGAAGAATTAGGATGGATTTTAACAAGAAAATACAGGTCTCAGGGTAGGTTACAATTCTATTCCACGTGAAGCAATGCTGGACAGAGTTGCTTAGTTACCTTGTCAAATTCTTCTTGATAGGAGAAAACATCCTTGACCGTGGCACTGAATTGCTTTTAGAAGAGTGAAGTAAGAGTCCAAGATTTTAAAAAATAATCCTAACTCTGAAAATGTGAAAATCAGAATGGTGAATGTAATCGCCCTTCAGCCACAACCAGAGCCACTTTCCAGGTAGTCCTGAAGTCAGCCACTCCGGCGTAGGTACCCTCCTTTCACCTGATTGTGACAGTTAAAAGATTGTGCCCTGGAACCAAACTGGAGGAGTTCAAGTCCTGATTTGGCCTTTCATCAGAGGTTATGTCCTTGACAAGTTAACTTCTATAGTTCTTGACTCCTCATCTGTAGACTGTATATTGCTATAGTGTCTCCTGCACAGGTTATTGTAAGGATTGAATGAGTTGGTTCCTGTAAAGCCTTTAAACAGAGCCTGACTTCACATCAGGCTCCTCTACCCTTACTCACCCCAAAATTCTCAGCAGGTAAAAATTTTATGCCATTAGTGAAATTAGTCATACTTTATTTTTGCATTTTTCCTTGTAAAGTAAAAGTTCCCCAGGGTTTTTTTTTTGTTTGTTTATTTTTTTTTTGTCTTTCATAATATTGCCATCATATCAAGGACTACATAATGTCAATTTAGCTCACTATTAGACCAAGTTTGACCATTTTTTGTATGCATGTCAAAATTCTTTATTGTAAGATAAACTTCTCCCTTTGAAATTTCTCCCTCCAAACATCTTTATCATTGATGTGATGAAATATACTGCCAATTAAATACTTTAAAATTAATAAGTGATATGTTGATTAGTTCACTCACCAATAAATTTTCACTTAGTGATTTTGATAGTATTCACTGATTCTTGCCAAAATAGTAATTGTATTGATAATTGCAAAATGAAGAGTTGCTAATTTCTTTAAGCCAGCATTTTTCAAAAACTCCCTTAAAAGGGTGAACTTCCTCCCCACTTGTTCTATATTCCTCAACTTTCTCTCCCATTTCCCTTAACCTTGAAAGCCTCACCTCCTTTATTAAAATCTGTTACTTTTTACAATAATTCTCTCAACCTCTGTTTTGCTATAAGTATTTCATCTTTCTTTATGGTTGAATAAAATTCCACTGTGTGGATATACCACATCATTTAATCCAATCCTCTATCAGTGGAATTTACATTGCTTTCATGTTCTGGATATCATAAACAATGTTGCAATATATACTATGGAACTGTTTTCCGTTGATAATTTTATGTCCTTCAGAAAGATGCCCAAGAGCCGGATTGTTGGGTCAAATGATGTTTCCATTTTTAGTTTTTTAAAGGTAAATCTACATTGCTTTACAAAATGGATACAAATAACAGTAGTTTCAGTTCTTCTTTCCAACCTGGACTTGTTACATTTACTGTTGTTCTTTGACAGCTGTAGCTGAAACCTCTAATCTAAATTAAATAGAAGTGGCAAACATGGGCATCTTTAACTTATTCCTGATCTTAAGGGGAAAGATTTCAGTTTTTCACTATTAAGTATTGCATTGGCTGCTGGTTTCTGATAAATGCATATTATTATGCTGAATAAGGTTCTTTCTATTTTCATTCTGTTTAGAGTTTTATCACAAACAGGTGATGGATCTTATGAAATGTTTTTTCTACATCTACTGAATTATTCTAACATTTTTATCTTTTCTTTTTTTGTTGTAACATAGCACATTGATAGACTTACATATATTAAACTACCCTTGCCCTTGGGGATGATCACGATGTATAAATTCTTGTAGTGTATCATTGAATTCAATTTGCTGGTATTTTCTTAAGGATTTTCACATCAATATTCATTAGGAATACTGTCCGTAGTTTTCTTGTGCTCTCTTTGCCTGGCCATAATATTTGGGTAATACTGATATCATGAAATAAATTAAGAAATGTTCCTCTTTCTTGTATTTTTCAATTTTATTTGGGTGATATGGGTATAATTTTGTCTTTGAAGGTTTGATAGGATTTACTTGTAAAGCTGTCTTGTCCAGGGATTATGTTTAAGGAGGAGTTGTTTTGTTTAGTTTTTAATTTTCATACAAGTTCTTATAATTGCAATCAGTTTACTCAAACTATTCTGTTTCTTACTAGTTCAGTCTTAGAAACTCTATATTGTTCTGGGACTTTGTTCATTTCTTCAAGTTTATCTAACTTATAGACATAGTTTTCACAGTAATCTCTAATGATCCTTTGTATTTTTAAGCTATTGTAATTTCTTTGTTTCATTCCTAATTCCATTTATTATTATCTTCTCTGTTATCCTAGTTAAAGGATTGATCAATTTTGCTTTTATTCTCAAAGATCAACTTTGAATAGTAAATTCTTAAATGTGTCAAACTGTCCATGGAATGTCTTTTCACTGTGCTGTGGCTTAATTTCCCAGGCTTTCTTCTTGGCTCTTGGTTCACTGGGCAGCCACTTCATTCCCATTCCCATCACAATCTAATACCTATATGGAACTCCAAAATTTACAAAATGCTTTACACTTGAAATCTCTCATAATCTACATCAACCTTGCTATTAACTCTCCTAACTATCTTGGGTAACAAAACACTATTTTCTCTCCAATGTGTTTTCCACTGAATCACAGACCTCGAGTCCTGGGAACTAGATTTCCTAGAATTCCAATCAGTGTTTAACAGACTTTTTATCTTTGTAGGAGTGGAGCAGAGAAGTGCAAATGGAAAGGCGGAGGAGAACAGAGCCTGATGCTTCCTGAAGCAGTGGTGGCGGCCAGAGGCTCTGCAGAAGGAGGCAGCCGATATGGAGCAATGCCAGTAGCCCTTGGCATCCAAGTGCAAATCATCCCCATCAGCAACGCAATTCCTAATTTCCTAAAGGCTAGTGGTGGCCTTCCTGTTCTGTTACCCCTCAACCTTTCTAAAGCCCGTATGTCCTCCAATCCCCTATATCCAAATCCTCCTGTTGCAAATATCTAGAATGCTTTCCATGCTCCTCACCAAGCCCAGACTGCTATGCCAACTTTATATTATAATGTACATTGAGTTCATACAAATCTATCAAATGCTGTCTTAAGCATTTTATATGAGATAACTTATTTAAACCCTACAACAATGCAGTTTGAAAAGTGATATTATTCAAACACACAGAATGACTTGTGGACAAAATGACTTAGGTATAAGGTTATTCATTAAGGTATGGTTTGTAATAGCAAATGTCTATCAGTTGGGAATTGCTCCAACAAACCACTGATGCATTCCCCTGAAGCAATACTGACAGCCATAAAATAAAAGCAAACCAGAATGGTAAAGACAGTGATACTCCAGTGTAGAGTGATAGTCACAAAATTTTTCAGTGAAATAAGTAAGGTCTAGAACATAATGTATATTGTGATGCTTTTATGAATAAAGGTGAAGAAATGTGCATTTGTTGATTTTTACAAAAATAGAGTTAAAGAGAAACCAAAAACTAATAAAATGATTATCACAGGAGAGATAAAAAAAATAGGGTTGAGTTAGCTACTTGTGGAGGAAATCTCTATTTCTTATATATTTAGGTTGCATAAACACTAAAATAAAATCACATTTAAAAATCAACGGCTAAAATTTTCAGACAAAGTGGAAGGAATGTATTTGTGTATCAAGTTGATAATATAATTATAGATGTGTATATTAAAGTGACATTAAAAAAAGTGATATTATTATCCCATATTTACAAATAAGAGAACTGGGACACAGGGTGGTTCAGTTAGTTGTGCATGATTATTACTAGACACAACTGACTCAATTTACTGAGTGTTCACTGTATGCCTAGCAGTATTCTAAGTGCTTAAATGAATTATGGGTCACAGTTTTCCCAAGGCAAGAGAGATAGCTTGAAGTCAAACAGCAGTTCTCATGGCTCCTCAGCTGCATAGATAATGCCTTCTTTCCTTCAAATCTCTGTTACCTTTTGCATAGAAGCACCGTTACCTGTTGTCAAGTAAGGGAAAAGATTTCTGAGGGGTTACAGTTACAGAGAGTTTGTTATTATCATATAAGGCAGAACTGGGAAGAAATACAGCAGAGGAGCGAGAGACTGAAAGAGGAAGGGGATAAAAGAGGTGAAGGAAAGTGGTGCAATAAAGGTAGACAAAGAGTCAGGAAAATTGATAATGCAAGAACAGGAAGAAGGGAGCAAAGCAACAGCTTCTTCTGATCATGAAGTCTACCAGTCACACAGAATACCAAGCGCAGCCAAGAGAATCTCCTTGCTTCCAATTTCCATTAAGGGATCCAGTTTTCTATCATTGCTAGGACTAAGTGCTGTTACTAAAATATTCATCCCTTTGCCCTAGATTTACATCTTAATGCACCATCCATAAGTGTTAGTTATTTTGGTTGCTTGATAAAAATTTGATACATTCTGATTAACACACATATAATAAATAGTATAATTTTATTATGTTGTATAAAGACTTTGAAAATATATAGCAACTGTGCTTTTCTGAAGTGTAAGAAAACAGATAAGACTTCAGACAGTAAAAGAAAGATTGCTTTCATTAAATTATGCAGTTATTGAATTTCTCCCCCTATGCTTTATTCCCTCTGTTCTCAAAGCTTTTGTCTGCCACATAGGCAATCACTTGGGGTGGGCATTTCCCCTCAATCTCTGAAAGTGATCCTTGAAAATACTATTTAAATAATTAGGATATTCTTTATTGAAGACTGGCAAGCAGTGAGGACGTATTAAGAAGTCAGAAGAGGTAATGCAGAAGCTATCTGGAGAGGATGCATGCTCTTACTGGTCCCTGTAAAGCTTTGAAGCTAAAGAATGCTCATCACTACACTGTACTAGGCACTTCTAAAACCCTCAAAGAAGTAGCTATATTCATCCTTTTCTATGCATAAAAAACTGAGGTTGGAAAACATTATCTTAATCAAGATAGAATGGTTGCTTTGGGATGCTTTATACTCATCACCCTTTATTTTAGATTAGAACCATAAACTAAGCTGCCAGGTCAATTGAACTTTCCAGATCAGTGAATCTTGAGTGGACTGACTCAGGATGGGAATTAAACCTTGGCTTCAACCCCTCTGGGGTCTGTAAATTCCCACTGTTCTCTTATTGTCCTGGTACATCTTCCTCTACTTGTACCTCTGGTGTCTGTTGTATTGCTGCAAGCAAAGCATGCTGGCTAGTACAGAGTGGGGCTGGATTTGAGCTGATTTTAGTGAAGCTGACATCAACACTCTTTGAAGAAAACTGAAATTCTCCAATCCTTCTAGGGAGCCCTGAATTCACAGCACAAAGCCAGACCTTAAAATAGGTAAATGAGGGTAGATCAGATAGCCTCCTGGGCCTAAAAGAGAGGAGAGGACATTGAGCACCAAAAGCTATTTTGCAGCACAGTGCTCCTCCCCAGCCTGGACACCAGATGTTTCTAACCTTAATTCTAGGAAGACCCAAGAAACAGGACTGAGACTCCAGTTTCCTTAGAAATGGCTTGCCCCACAGCTAAGGTCTAGCACAATGGTCTGGTAGAGGGATTATGTACAACGTCTCCTTTGCATACTGGCATTTCCAGGGGCACTTGGGATTCTCTTGCTGTCCTCTTTCCCCTGCCAAGACACTTGTGCCTGGAGAACAGTTCTTGCCAAGGTTATCTAAGTACTAATTAACATATGGACTCTATAGTTCTATCTCTGCTTTTTTGCTTGGGGCCTGAAATTATGCAGCTAGTAGGTGACATCAGTTGAAGTATAGTGGTTAGATGTAGGGAGATGAAAATTATAAAGAGACCAGGTATGGTTAGGGTATATCTAGTGTAACATTTTTTTCTAAGAATGAAATTTTAAAATCAAATTTTTCCAAATTGGGCACATTCAAGAGACTGACTGATATGATGGCGTCTGGAGAACAAATCACAAAGAATTTGACAAAAGATTAAGAAGAATGGAGCTAGAGCAGATCATATCATCCCCAGTCCCTCTCTCTTGAAATCTCCAGGATTACACTGTACTTAAACACTGATGGACAATAGTGGAGTAACTATAGAAACTGTTCCATTCATGTCCTGAAATCTTGACAGCCTTTGAAAAGAATGAATTATAGCTAAGGGGACTAACAAAGGGTTATATTTACAACATGTTGTAAATTTGCATTAGCAAGCTGCAAATAGATCTTTCCACTATATATTTTCTTTGGAGGACATGTGGATAGATGAATATGAAACGTGCAAACACACATACAAAAGTTAGGGAAAATAATTCTAAATATGGAGGAGGAGTCTGGGACTAAAAGGTAATAAGAGAAATGCTTGTCTCATTTATTATTTCTTTTTTTTTCTAACATGGTAAATATATCAATTTGTTAATGGTGTGTTATTTCTGGTATTATCAATGAAAGGACTAGTGATGGTATGAGACTCTTTCACCAGAGAGGGAATTTGAAGTTAATTTTGAGTGATGAGTGGCTCCTTCATTCATTAAGAGCTGTTGAGCACTGACTATAAGGAAACAAGGTTTGCTGGAAAGAAAGACAGAATTCTTCCCTTCAAGGAGTTTATGGCAGAAGAACCAGCAATCACAGGTGTATGAGGGAGGCTGGGAGGAGCAAACAGCCAGGACCAGGGGCCTCAGGGTGGGCATTCAAGAGTCTGAGGGCTGAGATCTGGGCAAGGAGGGGGAATATTTCCAGCAGGAGGAACAGCTTGCAGCAAGGATAGCATGAACATAAGCAAGTCCAACTTGAAAATATGAACTTATTTTTGCTGTTGGGAGGTACAAGAGGATGAGAGATGATGTGAAAGATGTTGGCAGAGTGAAAATAATCTGGGACTTAATGGGTCATGTTTTGTAGTTTAGACTTTTTAGTCTAAAAGCAGGGAGAGTCATTGAAGAATTCTGAGCAAATGAGATCTGAATAGTGGAATTTAAGGCAATCGAAAGGATTTGTTGGAACGCTGGTGGCTCAGAGTGTGGTCAAAACACAGCACATAAGCTTTCACTTATGTATACCACATTCCTGACTTTAAAGAGGTACAAATGAATCTACTTGTAATTATTTGTATGCAAATTAATTGCTTTGCAGATTACCTGTGGCAAATGAAAAATGTTAACCCCCAAATGATTTTCCATTCTTTCACGGGAAACTGATAGACAGTTTCTGTCATTATCCTTCCCTATTAGTCACCAACTCCTCCAGGCCTGCAAACTCATTTTAATACTGGACTGAGCCAAACTAAATCCAGAAGGGAAATCTCTGCTAAAAATGATTAACAGAATGCATGAGAAAGCCAAGTGTAAATGACTACTCATTCATGGGAATGCCCACAGCAAGTACCCATCACATTCCTGAGAAACCAAGCATCCATGCAGTGAATTCAGAGCAGTCATGCTGGAAATCAGAGACAGTAAAGTGACTGGGTCATCAGGGTGTCTGCTTTTGAATCCTGTCTCCTTATTGGCAGCTACTTTATCCCTGTGCATCCATTTCTCCAGCTGGTAACTAACATGGGTGATGCAGGGGAAATCTATGCAGGTTTAGGGTCAAAAGTCAGCAGTCATGCTGGACTGAAAATCAAGCACAAAATTGCACTTGAAAAAGAAAAAAAACTGCTGAACCTTAAATCCTCTTTAAATTGTGAATACTAGGCACTTGGAAGCACAAAAGCTCTCATTTATTATTTTTTTTCTGTCTTTTCTCATATTTTTCTTACTCACTGAGAGCTAAGTTCTAGCTTGAAAGGCTTAAGTAGAAATAATAAATAAGGTGAGGGGTGGAGACATGGAGGTGAGCCATCAGAGTAATGAGTTTTCTCTCACCACCCACATCTGGTTTCATTCAGGTATATTAAATGTGCATTATGATCTGACTTTATCATATTGCTGGAACTATTGTGACTACCTACAGTTTGCTGTCTTTTTTCTTTTATTTAGGGTATGAAATACAATGCATGAAATACTCAGGATATAGTACATGCTTTCAAGCTTTTGTCTATCACCTTCTGTCTGTTGGTCATTGATAATTGAGAACATAGTGTTCATCCCTGAAACCAATTCCTCCAGAATGAATCTTAAACAATAGACCTAAAAGTTTCTTTCAAATAATCTAAACCACATGGCTCAACTTACAGAGGAGGACACTGAGGCTAGGATGGGGGTGATGATCTATCAAAGCCACAGCTGGTGAGTGGAAATGCTGGAACACTGTCCTAACTCTCCCAACAGCCCAAGCAGAGCTCTTTCAGTTCCACATTCCATTCCACTGGTCCTCCACAGGGTCATCTGTACAGGGGACGAGACAATCTGTATTCCACATTCTGCAAATAAAATCCATTAAACCTCTCATAAATTTCTGCCACATACAGGCAGTGATGGAATAGTTGGTGGGAGGGGACTGTTTTTTGAGTATGGAGGCTCAAGTTTTCCTAGGACTTTGAGGGTATAATGAGTGACTATCAAAATACTTGTAGCCACTGACCTCTTTATTCCCAAATGCTGCCTTAGTAGAATGTGTAAGTAGGTCTGTTTTACACTTTTCTATGAAGAACTCCCTCCCTTAAAACCACTGCAGAGACACTCTGGATGAACGACTTTCTACAATGGTTGAGGACTGCAGGAGGTAGTGTGACTTCACGGGCATGGGTTATCCAGCCCATGAGATGCTTCCTTGAACCTCTGTAGATTCAACTCAGATGAGTTCATGATTTCCCTGGGGATCACAGGAGGGAGAATGGAAATGCTCTCAGACTCCAGGAGTCTCTACAAGATGGGATCACCTCTTCCTGCTGGATTTAGGCAGGTGGTCCAACACACCTGCCTAAAAGTGTGTAATGCTTATAGATATTTCTTAGCACAGCACGTTCCACCTACTGGTACTTCTAGCAAATTGGACATTGCTTGTTTGGTTTTGGATCCTTACAGTCATACTTGACCCCTCCTGAGATGTATGTATCAGGTATGTTTCAGTGGATTTAGGAAGTATGAACCAAGGGCTTTGTAGTCAAGCAAACAGAAGGTCAAATTCTGGCCCTTTGCTGACATAAATAGCAAGTTCCGTATGCCTCAATACCTCATTTGTAAAACAGGAACAAGGGCAATAATTCCCAAAGTCACTATCTAGATTTGGTGACACATGTAAGGCATTTAATAAATGAGGATGGTATGGTGAGTGTGCAGTGAGGAAAAGATTCTCTCAGAAGAGACAGGGACGCATCTGTCTTGCTCACCATTGTATGTCCAGCACTTAATAAATAGCTTGGGCTTAATAAATGTAAGGGACTGAATGAATGAGTACCTGAAAAGCCTATGATTTGCAGTCTTGCAGATGCCTAGAAAAGTTTTTGAAATCTATGTTTATAGTGGGAATTCAATTAATTAAGGTTCTAACATGTACATAAAAAGTTAGAACTTCTTCAGCATTGAAGCACTGGGAGGTCTCCTTCCAACATCATGTGAAGCAAGGATTCACTCCCTTCTGTCATGTTGGCCTCTTTATGTCACTTGTCCACACCAGTTTCCAGTCCAGGGAGAGTATGGCTCCAGGGGCCCTGGACCCTGCTCAATCACTAAGCCCAGGGTGCTCAGTGCTCCAGCCTGGGGAGCTGCAAGCACAGACAACCACACAGACATCACTGCACTGCATCTGGGATCTGCATCTGGCTGGAAGGGATGCTCTGGGCAGCAACTGACATGGTCTCCCCTGGTTCCACAAATGTGTGATAAAGTTACAGGTAGGACCATGATTCACAAAACTTAATTAACTCTGGCAGTTAGCCTAATGCCAGAATCAAGAGGAAGATGCTATCTTCCACCAGAGAAAGCAAATGAAAATAGGCACCAAAGTCATAAGGCTGGCAGAAATGAACCTGTTGGCTCACCTGAAGCTATGAGGGGGGTAAATCCATTCATTCCCTGCATGGGCCCCATGGAAAAAGCAGTCAGTATCTATTCAAATGCACCTTCTTCTACTAGATGAATCCTGGTTTGATCATCCAGAATGCTGTCCCTTAGCCCCCATGCACCAATCCTGCTCCTCCTGATAATCACAAGATATACATCTTGACTTTTAATCTCTAGATAAAAGAATTTCAGAAATCTAAGAACAGGTGAGAGATGTGAAGGAGATGGAATGGTAGTGACAAAGATTGAACAATCTTAGGAGCACTTCAAAATGAGAATTGTCGTTTCCCATACACTATATATTCAGAGTGTGAAAAAAAAAAAAACTCAGAAAGTGTTGGTGATGGGTATGAATAATAATAGGTAAGATTAACTGAGCCCTTACTGTGTTCCAGACATGGCTGCAAGCACATTATAATTGACTCAGTTTATTTTCCTAGTTTATTCTCTGAGAAATACAGGGAATTTACACAGTTTCTGTGAATTTACAAGGGGTTTATGCAGAACTAGGTTAACTAACAAATAGAAAAAATAAGAAACAGTGGAATTAAGTGGAAGAAAGGATGAGCAAAATTGAAAAATTGCCACAGAATTCAGAAATGCAGCATCAGAATGAAAGGTTGCATGGGGAGCATAAAAAAGAAAAATGAACACTAGAAAACTGAGTCAGTGATGCAAAAAATGAAATGAGAAGATGTCTAAGAAGGCAAGAGAATGCCAACATAACAAACAACAATATTAGATAATACATAACAAAAACAGCAGCTAGAGATTCTGAGCATCATCTATATTTGTGGGCAGCAGAATTAACAAATAAAGATATATTTCCCTTGGTTAAAATAAAACTAAAAAAAAAGACTGATCATGATCATAAGATTAAAATATTTCATTGTAGTCCATACAAAGAAAACCTAGATATAGTCAGCCAAAGTTACTACATTAAGAATTAACAAAAATGATTTTCATGACAGTATTTTTTAACTAATAAGAAATTAAATTAGAACCTCACCTCTAGTTCTATACCAAAATAAATTTCAAACAGGTTAAAGAGTTAATTTTTTAGTGAGCCATTATAACTTTGGATAAAAAAAAGCTATACTAGAATTGTTTGGTGGCTGAAGAACTTTTTTATTTTTGCTTAAAGCAAAAAGTAATGGGAAATTTTTCATTAAAAATTGAATGTATTTAACTAACATAGTTTGAGTTTATATACAAAACATCCCAATCAAAACTTAAAAGCACAGATGTAATATTTCTTGCAAAAATGATGGCATAGGCTATAGTAAAAAGAGGAAGTTAGAAACATTTTTGCATTTTAATAGGGAAGTGATAATGACTTTAATCATAACTGTAGGCAAATATGAAACTTACAATAAGAGAAACTTATGTACTCCATAACCTCTTTTTTTCAGCCTAGGGCAGCCTCTGACCCTACTGGATCTGGGAACTCCTGGTAGACGACCAGGAATGCACGGCACTGCAGTGACATCTGTATTTTAGGTCAGCAGGTGTCTACTGACCAGGGACCATTCTCTTGAAGGCCTTTGAACAGGAACTGGAGAGCTCTCCAAAGAGAAATTGCCCTAAACAGAGAACTAAACAACAAGCAGCAATGCACACTTGGAAAGGCAGTGAGGTGCTTCCCTGGTTTGAACATTGCCTGGGTTTCTCTCCCAAGCTGCTCCAAATCCACATGTCAGTATCCTTATCAGATATTTCATTATTTAGAAGAAGCAGCCCTCAGGAGTTGGTTTGGGAAGGCTAGTGAGGTCTGGAAGATAGAGTCCTGTTTAGCTCTTAGGTGTCAGGTGTCCTCATAGCTGATAACAGCGTAGGGAATACTAAGCCCACCTGGAGCACTTCAAGCTTATTTCCTGCCAGCCATGGTAGCAATTCCTTGATCAACTACTTGGGATCAAGGTGCAAAATCTCTGCATTCATCTATCTCCAAGTTGAAGGGGCGGAGATGAGGGAATCTGCTGAACAGTGGCTTCTGAGGGACACATCCTCCCTTCCAGCCTCTGCCTCTTGTGAGTAGGTCTCCACCACCAAGAAGGAGTAGGGCTCTGGTTCTGCCTCTCTGTACTACCAGAAACATACCCTCCCACTACAAACGGAGTTGTTTAGAGCAATGAACCTCAGCATTGCCACAGGCAGTAATTTGTTATTAATAAAAGTGGATGTTCTGAAATTTGTGAATGGTTTTATTACAATTTTTATTATATAAATTATATAATATATATATATTTCACATCATTGTAATCCCCGGGGATCATCTAATCTTTGACAAAGGAGTGAAAAAACTTACAAAGGAACAAAGACAGACTTTCCAATAACTGGTGTTTGGAAAACTGGATCAAGACATGCAAAAAAATGAATCAAGACAACTCCCTCACAGCACGACGAAAACCAACACAAGATGGATAAAAGACTTGGATGTAAGGCCTGAAACCATAAAATTCATTTCTCTTTTTTTTTTAATGTGAGTGAATTAAATGCTATTTCAATAATTTAGTTTCTTATCTCTGCACATTCTGGTGTATTTTCTTCAGGGATAGGAGAGAAGACAACTAGTTTTCAAGTTCAGAGCAGCCCCCAAGTAGCCCATGGGAGGGTGCCATCCCCATCAGTTCTACCCACCTTGACTGGCAGCAACTGGACAGGTGGGGACTGCTGGGTGGAGCTGTGGGAGGTGAGGCTGGTTGCACTGATCAGGAGCTAAAAATATGCCTGACTGTCCACACCCATGCAGTGCCCACACACAGTAAGTACTCAGCCATCATGGGGGGCAGAAAGTGGATGAGATCAGCAACAGCTGAGACCAGTGTTGTGATCAACAAGAGAATTCAACAATGTGGGTCAAACCCAAACAGCAGCTCTGGGAGAGTCCCAGTCTCCTCATCCCTTCTCTGTCGTTTTCCTAACCTTATTTGCTCTCCAGCCACAGTTAACTATATCTCCTACAGTCACAGTCATGCCTCTTGGGATCCAGGAAGTACTGAATCACCTCTCTGAATTCTTTTTTTTCAATTATTCATTTTTTATTGCACACACACATACACACAAAAAAACCACACACATACACATACATACACACACATATATTACATCATTGTTTATCCCAATATTCTCCATCACCTTATCATCCGAGACCTTCTTTATCTCTTGTGGCCTCCTCCTTCCCTGATTTTACTCTCCTGAATTTTTATTTCATTGTTGGGCGAACCTGGTTGTTGCATATTTTTCTCATTCCCAAGTGCTCTGGGAGCACGTTCTGCCTTCCTGTTTGTGCTATGCACTCCTGGGGGTGGCCAGCATGTCTTCTGTCTGTGCATACACCCCCTTTTTCGGCACTGAGAAGTCAGTGTGAGCATGAGAGTCACATAGGCATAATAATAAAGAAATTTAAAAAGCACGTCATATCAGCAAGGCCTGGCTTCAGATCCAAACCCAATTCATGGATATTATATGACTTGAGACAAGTTACTTAACCACTGTAAATATTGATTTCTTCAACTTTAAAATGCATCTGAAAATGTCTCTCTTGTCATGGATGAGACAAAGGCCACATCTTCTAGAAAATGCCTGCCCTCTTCTCATATACCTCCATACTCCTCCATCACCCACCAGACTGTAGGCCTGAGAGTCATTGGTAGATCAATAATGCCAGGTAGTCCACCAATGTGCTGTCATTAAGGATTGCCAATCCTTTCCCAGTGGCTTTACAGAGCAAAATGGGGGTAGGAGGTTTGGCTTTATTAGTACCTATATAATTTGGCTATTTGTGGGTCAGTAATCAGACCAATGAGAGCCCAGGAAACTGCAGGGACCTGACAATGGCTCAGCTGCTCCTCAAATAGAACCTTCCACTCAGTGCATCCCCACCACTGCCTCCCAGCTTTCACCCTCTCCCCAGGACAGTTTGGCATACCTGGAGAGATAGCTAGGCTTGTTACATTGTTAGCCTAAGTCCAGATCCCACACCCCACACACATCCTGTTACCCTAGTTCTAGGTCAAATGCAGCCAACCAATCAAGGGAGGAGCCTTTTCCCAATTAACATACACACAGAGAGACAGAGAGATAGAGACAGAGACAGAGAGGCAGAGAGGATTCCAATAGCTAGTCTACTGAGAAGTTAAATGTCAGAACCTAAATGCATGCATGCATTCATTCATTCATTCATTCATTCATTCATTCATTCATTCATTCATTCATTCATTCATTCATTCATTCATTCATGTATTCATTCATACTCAGCTCTGAATAAGCAGGTATTGTGATCACCCTCACTTTATATAGCAGGAGAGAGGGATGAGCAACTTGTGTAAGTTTGGAGAGAAAGAAGTAAAAGGTAACCCACACCATCTGGCTTCTCTGAGTCACAACATCTTAATGGAGCCTAAATAACAACAGCCACCACTTGTGCACACCTGCCTGGTGTCATAAGCTATTTCAGATATTATGATTGCTACCGTCTGGAAGGGGAAATTGAAGGTTGGAAAAGTTAGGTAACTTACTGAAGTTCACACACGCAAAAAGTGATGAAGTAGGAATTTTAAGTGAATTCATTTCTTATATCCAGACACACCACACCCAAGCTTTACTTTTCCTTGGGAGCACAAGAAAAAAGATCAACTGCAGGAGGAGGTCTGGCCTGTCTTCCACTAGCCAGGACCCTGCAGGGACACATTTCACCGTCTTTGTTCTCTCCTCCTACACCTTTCAGTTCAACAGAACCCTAGAGTTTACTTCCTGCCCATGCTTCAGGTTCCACATTAAGTAAAATCTTTGCAGCATCCCCCATCTCCCCGGTCCTCTTCTTCCTCTGTCTTCACGCATAATGCTGTTCATTACTATCCCTGGAACCTCTCCAAGACAAGCACCGGCAGGAGAAGCCATTGTCTTGTCAGAAAAGTCCATTAAGACTGTCAGGCTCCCTAACAAATCAATCAGGCACCAGGAGGCCTTTCAAAACGATATCATTTGCTATTCAGGCGGAAACAAATAACTATCCCAGGTGAGTCGCAGAGGCGCTGGCCACGTGCCAAATTGCACCATGGTCTCAGGAAAAGAGCTGACATTTCTCACCAACAAACGGCACAGGATATGCTAGCTTATTTCTCCCATCTTAGACAAAACCAACAAACAAAGCCCTTCTCTCAATCCCTTTTTGCCATCATTTAGCACCCCTTCTTTGTTCTCCTTCACAGTCATGCACCTCAAAAGAAATTGGGTCTGGACCACTGACACCTATTTCTTTCTTCCTGTTTTCCATCGTGCTGACTCCAAGCAGATTTTCACTCACCCTCCCCGCTGAAACTACACTTTACAATGTCGCCTCTGAGCTCCAGGTTGCTATACACAATGCTCCTCTCTAGGTCCTCATCCTCTGACCAACGAGTGAAGACATCATCCTGTCAAAGGAAGCTAACTGCTGTAAACACCAACCCCAAAATTTCAGCAGCTGGAAATAATGAAGGCTTATTTTTCACCTGTGACAAATCATAGGGGTGGGGAGGAACGGGAGTTACTGCTCTACTTGGTGATTAGGGACAAGGTGCTCGTTCTAGAAGCTTTGCCCTCCCTGACCACCTCCATGGCTCTGAGAGAACAGATTTTATTGGCCCAGCCTGAAGGCGGCTTCAAGACATCCGCCTATATTTTGTTATCCAGACTCAGCACTAGATGAGAGGAGGGGATTAATACAGTCTAGTTATGTGTCCAGAGAAAAAAATAAATGGTTTAAGACCCTTCTGATTCATCTCTTCTATGTTCCATCCACACTTTCCTTACTTTATTTCCAGATGCTTTTGCTCACCTGGTTTCCTTCAAATACCCTCACCATTTCTTTTCAATCTTCCTCACTCGTTCTATTTCTTCTTTTGAATATCATAATACTCCATAATTTAAAAGAGTAAATGAATAACAGTGATTTTCAAATGAATTCTCCAGTCAATTTTCCTCCAAGTTCAAGACTTGGGAAAATTACTTGCTTACTTCACATTACACTTGGATGTGAGAAAACATAGCAAATGGAACATTATAAAGCATATTGCCAGATTTTTGCAAACCCATACCACCTTCAGCCTTTCCCAACACAGCAAGGAACCTTCATCTTCCCAGTTTTTAAGCCCAAAACCCTTGGAGACATCTGCAACAACATATTATTTCACCCTCAAGTAAAAAGGAATAATCTGGGAAATCCCATTAGCTCTCCCCTTCTCTCAGCTCCTCATATAAACCACCAGCACTCCCAGAGAGGCTGCTGCAGTAACCTCCCCACTGAACTTCCAGATGCTGCCCTTGCTGCCTTACATGATGCTGGACAGTATAGCAGAGAGAGAGGCCCAATCAGAATCTCAGTCACTTCCTGACACACTGCTATCAAGGTTCCCACCTCAGTGGAAAAATCCAAGGGTCTGGCCATAGTCCACAGCCCTTCTTGATCTGCCCAGCCCCACCAGCTCCCTGACCTCCAGCATCTCCCAAAACAGTTAGCCACGCCCATCCTATGTACCAGGCTTGCCTTGCCTGATACAGTCTCACTCAGAGGCCACCTCCCTTCCTTTACATTTCTCATGGTGAGGCCTCTCCAACATCCCAGATCTTCTCCCGTTAGCTGTTCTGCCTTTTCCCTCTTTCCATTTTTTAAAAAAATACTATATAGATAATTATTTCACATTTTTGTAATCCCAGGGGCTCTCTCCTCCCTGATCCTCTTTCCATTTTTGATCTAATTTTTTTTGTCTATATCTCAGCCTCCCCTCTGGTAGGATGTAAGCTTTGCAAGGGCACAGAACTCTTGAGTTTGCTGATCTGTATCCTAAATTTCTAGAACAGAACACAGCAGATGCTCAATAATGTTTGAATACATAATTGGTGTTTTGTACCACTGAAAGTCTGGCATATTCAGCTACCCTTGCAGTGGCCAATATATACCACTTTGGTTTCTCAGCTCTCTTTCCTGTCCTGTCACTCAAAATTTTCCTGGCTCCCTGCCGAGGACAGCTCCCAGGCTGCCAGGGAACATGTGCCACATGTTGGTCCCGCTGCTCCTTCCTCACAGTGACTCCCACTTCATTCCCGAGGCCTGAATGCCAGCAAGGGACTGGCAGTCACTGTCTTTGCCTGGCTACCTCCTTTTCCCCTGTGTTTCTGGTCCTGACTTTTCTTCTGAAAACAGCCCCAAGACTCAGTCATCTTCCAGTAGTCATTTTAGCAATTATGTCCCACACAGAAGCCTGTGGTTGTGTCCCCCACCAAACTGAGACTGCAGCAGTTGTGTTCCCCACCAAACTAGGACTGCAAATGTGGCCTCCTCTGTGCCTCTCCTGTCAGCTTCCTCCTCCAAGCAAGGGGGCAGGGTTCTGCTAGATTTATCTCAAGCAATACGTATCGGGCTCTGTACGCACTGATGTAGTTGTAGCTGTCATGGACAGACATTTTTTTGTTGTAAGGGAGGTGTGGTTTAGAGTCAAGGGGGTCACCCTCCCTAACTCCAGGGTGCTCACAGTTGGGATAGGAGAGAGCAAGATGGACCAGCAGCCCCAGGTCAGCGGTCAAGGTCCTGGAAAGGGAAGTACCTGGTGGGGGAGGGGTTGTAGGCTTAGCAGGGGAGACAGAGTGCCTGGGCCACAGACTGGAGATGTCAAAAAGATGAGTCAGTCAGGGAGAAGAGATATTGAGCAGAGATCAGCTGAAATACAATACTATTTTGTTATATTCACTTCCAACATCGAGAAATATGGTGTTTTTGATGTTCTTTCAAATGTTTGATTATATATATATACACGATACTTTCATGAGATTGAAGGGAACTTTGATGCCTTAGAACAAGAACACTACTTAAAACAAAACAAATCACAGACTCTTGCATGTGAGCATAGTCTTTTTAATGCTTCTAGATGCTTTCACACCTATGACATTATTTTTTGCAATAATCTATAGATATAAAGAACATGACATGAACATTTTCATTTCACAGACACAGAAATAAAGTGTCTTGCAGGACTGTTGATCATTAACAGGCAAGCTAACTCCGTCTGAACATGTCCCTCTTTCTTCCCCTCCTAGGACTGTGCTGCATGTAAGGGTCATTAACTTCCCTGGGTGTAGGATAGAGCAGTTTAGGAGCTGGTGAGTTCCTTGAAACTTGTGTGAAATTTTCTAAGCATTCTTCATTATGCTAATTCTGTATCCTTCACTAGATATCGTAGGGATTGTGATTTTTATAATGAACTCAAATTACTACACCGTACCATAACCAAGGCCATTTAGAAGAAGCAAAGAAATCTTGGCTTTCAAGATGACCTTGACCAAGGAAACCTGGAATGGGTTTAAGCAGCTCATTCCTAGGATGGAACTCCCGGGGAAAGAAGTGTGAGGTTACATGTAGGAAACAGGCTCCTCTGGGCTGAGCTGCCTCTGTGCCTTAGGTATCCCAGGAAATACCTGGAAGCAGTCACCACTGTTCCAATCTCAGCATAAGAAATGCCCTACAGCCAGCATTTGCACTCTATTTGTGTAGCGTTTGGGTTCAGTGACACTAAATTTAAAAGGCCTTTGTGATTTCTCACACCCACTGTCTGATTCACATTAAATTACACTAACGTCTAATTAAATGGTTGCTAGAAGTGAACTGTACTGAAGGTACCCAATGACCAGGTGCAATCATTTAGCCTGTTCATTTCAGTGGGTCCCAAATTTTAGAGAACATCAAATTTCCCTGTGGGGCTTGTTAGTTATCTAACAATTCAGAACCCATCCAGGCCTACAGATCCCAGATCTGAGAAGGTCAAGTATGAGTGAGCA
Organism: Uropsilus gracilis; assembly: GCA_004024945.1. Lineage (NCBI taxonomy): Eukaryota > Metazoa > Chordata > Mammalia > Eulipotyphla > Talpidae > Uropsilus > Uropsilus gracilis. The sequence continues at coordinate 90,113 of PVHY01001126.1, read as the reverse complement.
TAGGAAGACAGAGCAGAGGATGAAGGGAGAGACTGGGAAAAGAGGCTCAGTGTCTCCCAACCTTCCCTGAGGACAATGAACATGCAGGCAGGGCCTGGATGGCTCTAAGCTCAGTAAGGACCCCAGCTGATTGGAAACACTGAACTCTTTAGGGGCTTCCAAATCTGTCTGATTCCAAATTACCTAGAATGTGTTAAAAGATTTCTTATTCCATTGTCAAACCTGGTGAATTGAATCTTTAGGATGAAGTCCAAGAATATGTATTTTAGACAGCTCCCCAGGCTGTGTTCAGGCCTGAGGGTGATTAGTTAAAGGGGTTACTCTGAAGGAGTAGGCCCAGAGAGCCACACAGCCTACCTCCCCTCCTGCGGACAGCCCTCACCACTTCTTCTGTCACTGCAGGCCCTGGGCCAAAAAGGACCAGAACAAGTCAGAGGCCATATTCCATCTACTCCAGACAAAAGGAAATTGAGGCTACAAACAGAGTGGGCTGTGCAGTCACTTAAATTGCACTTTGTTTTGACTATGATTTTCTACCTTCTGGGCCCGCAATGTTTATGGGGACTTTAGAGAAAGGGAGGGAGTTAGTTTCTAGATGGAAGGTGAGCAGAAACTAGACCCCCCCCCCCCCAGCACATGTCAGTTCTGGGAATCAGAATCGGACCTACCCAGGCACGGAGAGAATGAGACAAGTAACCAAAAGGCCACACATCCTAGTTTATCTCTAAAGTGGAGGCAATTTTAACTACAGCCTAATGGGATTGGTTTAGAGTGGGGGGCCCACAAACTGTGACCTACCAGCAAAGTTCAGTCAACCTGCAGGTTATGGATGTTTCTTAGCTTTTCGGATGACTATATCCCATACTTAAGATGTTCCCTCTTAACCTGCAAAGTTGAAAATATTTACCATTGAGCCCTTTAAGCAAAAGTTTGCAAACCTGTTTTAGAGGGTTAAATGAAGCATCCTATGTGAAGTACCTGGCTAACATGACATATTGTTACCTTTACAAAAGAGCTTTTAGGAGCTGAGAACATCCCCTAACTGACATCAGCAGGGAATTAGGAACTTCGGTCCTACAACCACAGGGAACTGACTTCTGCAACAAGCAGGGAACTTGGAACAGCTCCTTAGCTCGAGTGACAAAGCAGTTTGGCAAAGATCTTGCTTTAGCAGAATGAGAGCTTAAGCCCAGTCACACTGCCCGGCCTCCTGACTAATGCACACTGTGAAATAATACTTCAAGCTGCTAAATTTGTTTCACTTACTGTAGCGCAATAGAAGATTCATATAGGCCTTGGGGCAGTAAGTTGAAAAAGACTCCCATAGTCCCATATTCACTCAGAAGTCTCCTCCCTATTTTTTCCACCTTGTCTTTAAGGTTCCCTTTGTCTCTGATGCTTCACAAACTGCTCTTAATCCTTGGAGCATTCACAGCCTTAGGAATGCAGGACCATTAGTGGTGCCAGTCAGATTACATGAATCCATTCATTGCTCAAGGGCAACCTGGGCCAGAGTAGGGTGCTCTGACATGAACCAGTTGGGATTCCTGCCTTCACTGAGTTCCCAGTCCAGGTTATGGAAAGGCTGTTAGTGCAGTGTAAGTAGAACATAGGACAGAAGAGCCCTCACTAGTATCCCTGACCTTTGTCGATCTGATGCCCAGTTCAGTCCTCCACTGCACAAGTAATTCAGCCTGCAAAAAGCTCCCTCAACCTGCTTACTTGGATCCCACCTCACAGCATCTCTTGGGCTTACAGCAGTGCCATTAGCCTCCAACCAGCATTTAATATTATGCCTCCCCTTTAAGAGACGGCCAGGTCCTTTAAGACAGGATCTGAATCACACTCATACCTACATTCTATCCCATGACTTAGAGAGAGATGAGAATTTAATTTACCAACTTAATTTACCGATTCTCAAATGCCTTCCTCTCTAAAATTCAAGCAAATTTCTACCTGCTTCCCTTCCACTGACCTTGACAAAAACATTAGTAATGCATCTTCAATACACCTAAGGTCTGTTCTCACAATTATCAAATGTCAGAGGAAGTTAAATCCCCATAAAACTAACAAGAGTGAAGTGGTTAAAAGATTTAATCTGTTGTCAAATGTGTGGGTTAATCTCTTTTGCACCCACTCTGGATGTGTGTATGTGTGTGTGCACATTTCTATGTATGTGATATATTGGCAAAGAAATAACTTTTGACTTTTGAATAATTTTTCCTCTGTTTAACAAATAAATTGGTCTAATCCAGGAGAATGGAGTAATAATGTAGTTTATAAGGTCTGTGCATAGTTCAGTTGTTCTTGTGATAATTAATGTTTGTTCATGATGTAGACATTGTTGGTAACATCCTTAATCCCACTGTTAATTCATCTGCCTCCTCTGAAGGCAACAACACACCATGAAATACCCAGATGAAGGTAGACTATGGAGACAGTCTTTGGCTAGTTGATAATAACAAGTCAAATTTTAACTGACACTTAGATCCAGGTACAATTTGATGTGAAGACATTTCTTTCCTATTGCAAAATAGAATGCATAAAGTATCCGTGTATCCTTGCATAAAGTGTCCATATATCCTTGCTATATAATTTATGAATGACTTTCAAAAACTTCTCTCACTTTTTCTTGAAGTCGCTGTACAATTAACAGGCACTTTTGAGACCATTTTCAGAGCCACAAACAAAACTCTAAAGTTACCAAGGATCTCTGGGTAATTAATCTAGGAATACCCTAATATATCATCCAGTATAATAGTCTAGCCCCTTGATTTACACATAAGAAAATGGACATAATTTTTCCAAGGTTATGTATTGAACTAGAGGCAAAATAAAAACCAAAATAGAGTCTTCTTGCTTCTAGACCAGGTTTCTCCACCTCAATACTATCAGCATTTTTGGTGAGATAATAATACTTTGGTGTGGGGTACTGCCATGCATATTGTAGAATGTTTAACAGCACCCCTGATCTACTCACTCTGGATGCTCTAGCAACATGCTACCCTATTAAGAAAACAAACAAAAAAAGTGACTCTGAGCACTGTGAATGTCTTCCAGAGAGTAACATCACCCTCTTAAGAATCAGTGATCTGAATGAATGGTGCCAGGTACAAAAATTCCAGCTCTAACATATACCTGGCCATGTGATTTCAGTTAGTATCTTACCTTTCTGAGGCTGAGTCTCCTTACAACTTTATAAGCTCATATGACTGGTGACTGTAAGTGAAATTCTGTAAGTCCCTCAGGAAAATGCCAGTCGGTTAGGGGTGGCTACTAATTTAATTATATTTATGAAGTGTGATAGTTTGAAACTAGTCTGTTTCCAGCAAACTCTTTCTCCTTCCTGCAATCTACTGTAAATGCCATTGAACAATCATTTGTAGTGGGGACAGCTACCTTAGTAGCAGTGAGCTGAGACTATGGCCTCCTCACATTTAAGGAAAGGGAGGTGGTGTTTGCAAGTCAGGAGGAAAAACAAACTACACACTATTTGTTTGTTTTCATCATTTCTTTAAGCTTCCTTATCTTTAGCTGCAGGATTCTACAAAGTAAAATTCAATTAGTATTTATCATCCTTTTCCTAGCTGAGTAAGACAACTTTTTTTATAGCTGAAACTCATAAAAAATATGAAATTACCTAAGACCTCTGAAGATTTTAAGGTTTTGAGAAGAAAAAAAGTCCTGAATGGAAGTAATTTTTTTTATGACAAAATAACGATGCTTCTTCTGTAATCACAGATAGTGTTCAGATATGAGTATAAACAGAAAGTTCAATTCTGGTTTCTGTAGGGTTTATTATGTTTGTTTGTCTTTAAACTATGGCTTCCCTATGAAATGTTTGCGTGCTTAAACTCAATACACAACAGGTGTGTCTGTTTCCACCCATGGTGGGTGCTTCTGCTGGCAGGGATTCCGAAGTATGTAGAGACACACTCACTTTCAGGCCAGGACTGATTACCTCAACCCACCCAATAACCAAAAGAACTTAAAGAAATTTTTTGTGTGGTGAGTTTTGGGTCCAGCCCTGTTCTTTCTCCCCTGAAAATGAAAAATGATACCCATCCATTCTAGACTCTGATCTGACCAGAAAAAGCATATACTGAGATAACTGACTTACCTTTACTGTCCTCTTTGTGATCTGCCTATGTAATAACTCAAGCCTGACTCCTTCATCTACATGTCAGTTATATTTCCTGGAGTTTCATTAAGGTGACTCTGGGTCTTTGCCGGGCTTCCCTAACATAGGTTTGGGGAAGACCTACCACCTCTATCCATGGCCAGTTTCGAGGACAGAATGTCCTGATGTAGCTAATACAGGTGCTGGATAATAGAGAGAGACATTTTTCTCTCTCAGCTCTTATTAGAGTGAGTGGGGATGCCTTCAGATTTTCTTCTTGAGCAACAAGAAAGATCCCTTTGTATTTCTGAGGAAATCCACCTAGGACTTACCATCAGAACATCAGTTGACCTAGGCAGTTGCCCAGATTCACTCTTTTTCTGAACCCTCTTTGCCATCACAGCATCCATTACAAAAGAGTATGTCTATGCTTATTCATATAAACTCCACTGCTCTATTTCACACACAGTCGACACTAAATCATTTCTTATGAACAAATAAATGAGGCAACGTAGTAAAGGTAAATGTCCCTTTTTGGCACTGTGTGAACTTCCAAGTCTATCAGTGCATAGTCCTTCATCCCTCATTTCCTAAGTAGCTTAAATCGAAGGTCACAAGCCAGTGGCTTGAGGTGAAATTTAGTTAGCACTGTTGTTTAATCCAGAGACTATCTGTCCACACAACATTTTGTAGATAAAATGGAACTGTTCACTTTCAGAAATTTTACACAAAACACCAGAGTTCTGGTTTCTTTTGGAAAATAACAAAACCTAGTAGCCTTAAGTTTTCATTTACAGATGGAAAAAAATAACTTTCACTTATTCTTTTATTAAGTGCAGCTAAATTTCCTGAACAAGTTATGTAAAGCAAACTTAAGAAGATGCCAAAAATTGGACAGAAGATGGTAGGATACTCAGAGGAACTGGGACCTGAAAAAGCATACTGTGGGAGTTTTGCTTTTACCTTGTATAGCCCAATCCATGTAATGAAGTTGAGATAATCTCACACAATCCACATAGTGAAATCCAAGTGGAGAAAACCACAGACTATTACACCATTATAACTATAAATGAACAATTTAGTGAATAAAATACTAATAGATTTAAGCAACCTATAAATAGAATTATGTACTCTGAATAGACAGGAATAGTTCAAGAATGCAAGGTTGGTTTGATGTAAGAAATCCAATCAGTATTATCACCACATTAAAGAAGAAAATCACTTATTCATATAGATGTGATATAATACCAAGAGATACAAGGAATTTCATAAAATCTACACCCATTCATGACTAAAAAATAAATCCCAGAAACCTTGGAATACAAATTTTCCTTAACTTGATAAGGAACATCTGCAAAAACTCCACAAGTAGCAATACTTTCTGGTGAAAGACTAAATGCTTTCCCCTAAAATCTAGAAGAAGGCAAGAAAACCTCTCTCGTTTCTTGTCATTTATAATCACAAACAATAAAATATTTGGGTATAAATCTCACAAAATATGTGCAGAGTTTATATACTAAAAACTACACAACACTGGTGAAGGGAATTAAAAATAATAAGCAGTAGTTTTCTATGTTGATATTATTGGGGAAAACTGGGTAATGAGTACACAAGATCTCCTTTTATTATTTCTTACAGTTGCTGGTAAGCCTGCATCAATCATGGAACAAAGAATTTAATTTAAAAAGATAGACATTCTTAAGTAAAATCAGTCAGCAATAGATGTCAGCCTCCCTTTCTTTTGAGTAAAGTAATTCTTTATTTCTGTGAAAAATCTTATTTATTTATTTATTTATTTATTTATTTATTTATTTATTTATTTATTTACTTTTTAAGAGATTAGGTCTTACTATGTTGCCCAGGGTTGTCTCAAACCAGAGGACTCAAGTGACCCCCAGCCTCAACCTTCCAGGTAACTGGTATTATAGGCACTTGCCACCATGCTGGGCCTATTCCTGTTACAAAAAAATTGATCACCAGTTTCCTTCAGAGCAGATTTTCTTAAGTTATGCCTCTTACTTTGATGACTATGCTTGGGCATGGAAATACCATTCTGAAACACACACCAGTCAGGAAGACTTTGCTTTTAAATATACCAGAAGGATACCAGAATTCAGTTTTAGTCCCTGTAGGGTATGAAGTAGGCTGCAGGATATGGCTTCCCTGAATTCTAATGTCTCCCTGTCCCAAAACCCATGCTACTTATCAGTAGGTCATAAAACATATAGCCCTTTCAACTCAAGAAAGCAAATGTTTTCTAGGAACCACTAGCCAGCCTATTAAGACATTAAGATAGACAAATCCTTTGAAGATCATCTCCTATTAAGACATTAAGATAGACAAATCCTTTGAAGATCATCTCCTCTGCTTCAGTTTGCAGTTTTGATGTGGGGCCCATTATCCCCTCTTTGGTCATCCTCTCCTCTCCCGTAATGAGGGGAGGGTGTGTTGCTCTCCTTGAATATATCTCCAAAATAAAGTCCTGGGTTTTGGCCCAGCGAGTGTAGAAGTTTGCATGGTGACATTGTGTCTCTCACAGAAGCCTGAACTCACAGAGAAACTTCTTGACCAACACTGGCTGGGGGCGAAACCCCCTAAGTCCGACACCAGAGCCGTAAGGTAAAGCAGCAAAGCAATGGAGATGGGATTGGATTGGAGAGGACAGCCCGCAGCAAGAATACATAGACAGATCACAAACAAATATAACCTGGCCAGCCAACGCAAACTTATGACTGAAAGTCTAAGAGCAAGGTACGTCAACAATGCAGTCCCTCACCCAGAGAAAAGACACTAACATAGGAAAGAGACTAATGGACTCAGCACAGCTAATAAACAACAAAGAGTGGGTTTCGAGAGAATGGAAGGAGCACCAGAGGGAGGAAGGAGGGGGAAAAATATATATATATATACATATATATATGTGTATATATATATATATATATATATATATATATATATATATATCAGAGGGGTTGTAACCTAAAGAACAAAATAAAATTGTATAAAAAAAAAAGATAAATCCAGCCTGGTATGAGATTCAAATAAATTGCATTGAAAATGCAGTAAAACCCAAGCTGAGTAAAGGAGCAAACATGACAAAATAAATTACCAAAGGTGCTAAGTTAGCTTAAGCATGTAATATAATATCTATCTGTCATTCATTCATTCAACAGACTTCAAGCACCAACTCAGTACCAGGTGCTAGGGATAGAAAATAGATTCAAAGACACAGTTGCTCAAGATCAACAAGAATAAAGTTGACTTGCATTTGGTTCCAAACTCTCTTTGGAAATCAAGTTCAGACATTTAGAGTTCTATCTAATGGACTGCATGCGCGTGTAAGAGGAGAGTGAATGGAGATGTATAGTAAAAAGCAGTTAAAGGAAAACACTACAAATGAGAAAGATGGCAGAGTGAGCAATTAGTAACAGAGCCTTGAGTAGAAGGAAGGTCACTTAACAATCATGGTTTGGGCTGGGTGAATCCAGTTCCCCACTCTAGACAAACTAATCCTGGGAACACCCATGCATCTTTGGTCCCTGGTCAGCAAGAACTGTGTAGCACCAGAGTCCAAAAATCATTTCTGTGGGAGCCCTTAAGCAAGAGTGGGCTTGGGTGCAGAGAGGTGATGAGGGAAGGTAAGCATGGATTAGTTCCCTAGCCTGGGGCCAGGAGTTGGTCAGCATCTTGAGGGATGCTGAGGATAGTATTAGAATGGGAGTATCCACAGACAGACAAAGGCAATTGCCAAGTGGCAGAGGCTGACACAGAACCCACCCCATGTGGCATAGCCAGTGCATCCTGTTGAGCCTGATGTGGAGCATGGCAGGGAGAAACAGGAACCCCTGAACTCTCTGTGCAGACATGGTTTGTGATAAAGGTCAGTGCCAAGAGCTATAGTCCCAGGATCAATGGAGGGGATAGCAGTGAGTGTCATATCAGGTACAGTCTTATATGTGACATTTTGTCTCAGGGGCTCTGAGACAAAAGGGAAATTGTGATTGGGGTGCTTTTTTTGCAGCAGGCATCGGGAATTAGGGTATAATTTTCACACTTGTAATCTTCCGTTTGAATGAGCCAGCAGTGCCCCCACTTTTTAATTTTTTTTCTTCTTTACCCTTCAAAATGTACTATTAATCGCATTAAAGTGTATGTGTTGGAGGGATATCCTGCCACCTTGGGATTCCTCTTTCCAATAAAAAAGAAATGCAATATTTTAACAAAGTTCACAACCATCCAAGCTGACCATTGCAAGGGATATCATTCACCAAGGCACTCAGCTGAAACTTAGATAAATAATAATAATTTTTTAAAGTTTGTAGATCATATTGAACTTGGCTTAATAGGCCCTCTCTCCAAACCTCTGAAAGGATGGCTCATAAAAAAGTAATTAGTTTATATAGACTGTCAGGGTTCATGTGGGACAGCTGGCCTTTGATGCCTCATCTGTGATTACAGGCAGCTACAAGATAATAAAATCGGGCTCTGAATTCACGCCACGGTATTCAGTGATCTCATGCCGGACACCATGCCAAACAGGATGAACTATAAATGCTTGCGTATGTTCTTGCCCTTTGATTGGGAATCTCAAACATATCTAAGACATTCAGGGCTTGCGTTCATAGGCCCCAAATTCCTATTAAAGAGAAACCGTTGACCTTACAAATTCATGTTCATAATTAATATTTGTGATAGGCTCCAATTCCAGGCCGATTCAATCTGCCCACTGCAGTAAGCCTCAGGAATGACTGCTGGAGAAGAGATTTGATTCACTATTAACTTGTTCAAGCTTGGCTATTAAACGGTTCAATTACGGACAGTTGGAGCTGGTATTCAATCATCATTGACTTCACTATTACAGTTTGTTAAAAGGATTTCCTCAAGGTTTGCAAATTCCCACTTCATCGTTTTCTATGCTGCCCCCCCCCAGCTTCTGGGATTTTTTTCTCCCCTGGCTCCAGCAATGCCCCCTGCCCTCAATAGAGAAAGACCTATGAGCAGGTGACTCATATCCAGCTGCTGGTTTCCAGGGACAGGGACATACTCAGTTGTTACAGGAGAGAATGAGAGCCCACAAAACATATCTGTGAGAATCATTTCATGGAAACCCAAGACTGCTGGACACCAGGACCACTGAAAAACAAGGCTGGGGTTCTAGGCACTCTCCCCTGTGGGCATACCTGCTGCTCTCTGGAACCAGTTATCTACCCTAACTGCTAACCAAACACACATAATTACAACCTGCACATGTCACAGAAATGTCATCTGCAATTCACTCCACTCCACCCCATCTTTCCCATACCCACTACGCCCTTGGCTTTCAAACAGAAAGCCAGAGTCCTATGAGATCTTGTTTATCCACCAGCAAGTCACACGCTATAATTAGTCTCCCAGTGATCACCTTGAATCAGGTACCAGTGCCACCCCGCCCCTTTCACAGTCAGGAAGGGGGCCAGTTGTTGGTCTGCACTTTGCTCATGAAGAACAAAAGGTGGGTAGCCCAATAAATAGACTGGCATCATACTTGTCAATGGATTTGACTGATGCCCAGCGTCTTGATGATCTGATGTCCAGGGCATCTTCCAGCCTAGAAATGCATGGGTGCTTGTGTTTCTGAATTGTTTCAAGAGAAAGCAAAGGGTGTGTTTTGTTTGAGCTTTGGGGTTTACCCTGGCTTACTGTGTAAGGAGTTACCTTCTACTGAGACTCAACAGAGTCAGGGATGCTGATGTGGGATGAATGAAGTTAAGAGAGACCCTGGGGACTGAGGCCAGGACCCCATCCTCAGGAACACCATGCCTCTCCTGTGCTACTTCTGAGGCCACCAGCAGTGGGGTGGAGAGAAGCCACATGGTAACAAAAGAAATGCTAGACAACAGGGAGCAGAACAGTGCAGTCAGTAATCCCTTCTAGGGAAGAGAAACACTCTAAAAATGGGGGTCTGGCAACAAAATTTTAGCAGAGAACCAGAAGTGCCACATGTTAGCCATGATTGCCCTGATTGCTTCCCCTGCCCTCCTTGAGTGTGGGAGGGGCAGACATCTCATCATCTACTTCACAGGTCTCTGGATCAATAGGAGTTGCAACCAGGCCTGATGAGGTTTGCACACCTTCATTCCAGATGCCACTAATCCTACAACTTTGTGGGGAGGGGTCTTAGGCTAGGATGGACATGTCTTCTGTGAGGAAGAATGTGAATACTGGGCAGCTGGGAGAGAGAGGCCACACTGAGTACCCTATCCTGTCACTCTCTGCACTCGGTGGTCCCTGACCACAAAACTGCTGACTCGGTTTGGCTGTTACTTGATGATTCAGTGGAACAGTGACTACCTTCTTCCACCCAGAAGTACTGACACACTTCTATGTGCATTATGCATCTCTGCACTCACCGTAGGGACATGTTGAGGTAAGCTGCCAGAAAACACTGGAAAAAACTCTCACCCCAGCCCAGGCTACTCTAGACTAGCCAGTCTACAGCCCACCCACCAGCTGCCCACAGACCCCTGAACAAACCCAGGTGGGGTCAAATAAATCTGGCTTAAGTTAGCAAAGCGATCCAATGGACAGGTTAATACATGAGAGCACGCGCATAGCTGTTGTTTAATGTTCCTAAGGTTTTGGGTGATTGTTGCACGATACTTAACGAAGACATCTGGTCGAAATTACAATTTCATTACTACAGTGTTCTGAGAAAAGCACACAGTCTGGGCTAGGCTCAGTCTCTCCTGGAAAATAGGGGTAATGATAACACCTATTTCAACGACATGCTGTAAAAATTAAATGGCAGCATGTATAAAAAACCTATTATAGGCATATCTTGCTGTTGTGCTATCATATTTTGCAAATATTGTACTTTTTACAAATTGAAGGTTTAATTCATAAATGCATATCTTCTGACTTCTCCATTAATTGGCCATTCCCCATTCCTCAGCCTTTCTACCCTAATTTCTAAGACATAGCAATATGGAAATCAAGCCAATTAATAATTCTTGTTACATTGATTTTTTTAAAAAAGACATATATATTGTATCACACTTGATAGACTATATATAGAACTGTGTAAACAAAACTTTTACATACACATGACAACCAAAATTTTTGTGTGACTCACTTTGCTGTGGTACTAAGTTGAGCGCAGTGGTCTAAAACTGAACCCACAATTCCTTTGAGGTGTGCCTGCTAGTGCCAGTCATATAGTAAGTGCTTAAAACATTGTTAGCCAGACTTCAGTGCTCCTGTCTGTTAATTAGTCTCTATTCAAGGATGTGGGACCAAGGAGACAGGCAGGGGCTGAAATTCCCGCTTTCTCTGCCTTGCAGAGCCAGGCACTGCTGTGGGGCCAGAGTCTGTCTGTAAGAAAGGACACCTGTTTTGAATTTGCAGCTGCCATATGGGTTGGCAGCAATCTTGCTATTATTCTTGATTTCATTGTTCACTTTTCAGCTTGTTCTAATATAATACTGTCATTAACTCAGAATCCCAGAAGACTTGAAATTCCTACATCAAGGGCTCACTTGAACTTTCTCCTAATGACAGCTTTCTAGCATGGTACCCCACATTTCTCCTGTTGAGGTGACTACCTCTTGGTTTACCAGGATCTTTTCAGGCATATGTCTCAGAAGATACTATGTCCAGGTTTGTCTTCCTCTATGCTCTTTATTCTTCAGCCTTATTGATGGAGAAGGGTTCGTGTGTCTCCACAGGGCTTCTTTTAAACATTAGCTTCCCCTGGAACAGGACTTTGCTGGAGCCTTCAGACTGAGAAGGTCGGGGTCACTGATGGATAGTTCCCCCATCATCAATCAATCAGATCACAGCTCTAGCCCATACTGTGTTGCCAGATTACGAACCTCACCTTTTCTTCCCCATCTCTTCTTGGCTGTCACTGTCTGGCTATCCTTCTTCCATATGGCAGCTTCCAGCCCCAACTCCAGCCATCCCTGGGAGACAACTCCTCAGCACAGAAGTTCCTTGTAATGGTTCCCAGGGGCTACATCTTCTGTCAAAGTACCATGTCTGCCCAGGCTCCGTGGGGAGACCAGGGCACCCATCAAGCATGGGACATGATGGAGGAGAAACAAGCCGTCAAATCTTTCAGATGAGATGAACCACCCCAGCCTGACCTGCGCTAAAGTGTCAAGCTACAGTACATGTGACCTTCAGCATGAGAGCAGCCAGCAGAACACTAACAACAAAGGTCAAGTGACAGAGAACAGTGATACACAGCTTCAGGGACATTGCCTGCCAGTTTGGGGTGAGGAAAGAAAGGGTAATTGATGAAAAGAAAGATATGGGAGGATGATAAAGGAGAAAAACTTCAAAGCATATGCAGTAGGGGGCCTGAAAACTTATTCTCACTCCAGTGGAGCAACACTTTCCTGAAGGGAGGCCCTATTCAGCTCCCTGTCAGGAAAAACCTTTGTTCTTTTCCCAGCAGGTCAAATGTTTTGTGTCCTGGGCTCCAAGGATTACTGGAAGGAATGTTCTCTGCCTCCTGCCCTTGGCCCGTGCTCCCCTCACTGGAACCGAGTTCTGACTCCTGGGTTCACCGACCACCAGCAAATAGGAGGAAGAAGTGAAAAATGCAACATGTAAAAATCAGAGTGAATTCAGGGCCCACAGAGGGCTACCCAAGGGAGGAACTCAAATATGCCCCAAACTCCTATCAATCACTGTCAAAGCTGGAAGCTGACAAGTTAGAAGAAAGAGAACCAAGGAAAAGAGCAAGTTAGCTCTTTAATTCCAAGATCTCTCTTTCCCCCATTCTCCTGATGATCACTTGCTCCAGCACCCACAGAATCAGGTCCACAGGTATGGCCCAAAATGCTTTGCTGCTCCTAAAGACTAGAAATGGATGCTTTTGCTGTTTCTTACCCAGAGATAGCACCAGCCTGACCAGTAGGTCTTCTGGCTGGTGTACTGGTTGTTGTCCCCTGACTCCTCCTGTTTTCTTTCAGCTTAAAGAAACTTCTGTCTTTTTTCAATGAGTTCACAAATAGCAATGACAACTGGAAGCCCTCAGATCCCAGTTCCTGTAGTCAGGGGAGAATTTATTGTCACGGGAAGCTTGCAGCCAGTGCAGATATGGCAGCCGGCAGGTATAGAGTGAGTCCCTTACATACTCTTCCATCTGGCCTGAACCCCACCATCTGCTCAAAAATTGGGCAATCACAGATCACATCACAAACATGTTTGACAACACAATCTCAATCTGTTACCAAAAAAAGAACACATTTCCTTTCTACTATCTATGAACCATAAAAATAAAATTACCACTTGTGTTTACATGAGAAAAGTATTTCAGTTTCTCCGAACAGTGAAACTTTAAAAATAGAAAAATATACATGCCACTTATATACACAAAACATAATGAAATGGCTAAATAAATTGACATTGCTACTGCTACATGGTGTGTAATTATGCCTACATGTAAGTCATATTTTCGAGTAAGTTATAGTCAGCTTGAAAAATGAGTGTGAAGAGAAAAAAGACTCAAGACCATATATACCATGATCCAAATGAATAATAAATATGTACATGTATATGAATAGAAAAACATCCAGCGACCCACTCTTAGGCATGTGTGTAAATTTTCTTTTGTTTTTCAGTCTTCTCATGTGCTTGAATAAACAGTGCTCCATGTCTTTCTGTTCCTGATTATTGTTGATTCCAACTCTAAAATAGATGCAATAGTCTGGGGTATGAATTCAGCAGAATCCTTGTTTCTGCAGAGATAGCTATGGAGTGAATACTCAGAGAACAGGGAGCACCAGGGGGCATCTGAGTCTGAACCTCAGGCATGACCCCCACAAACCAAGACACAGGCTGAGGTAGAAGACTCTAGCTGCCATAACCAAAGCTCAGAGCCAGAAGTCTGATAGACTGAAGATGGCCAGGTCGTGTGTGGTGGTCCTGAAGTTCCTGGATGAGGAGTGACCCCCAGATGTGGCTTTTTCGTATGTCCTGTATGGCACTCAGTCAGATCTCTTTTTGATTTTTGCCACTACCGTGAATGGTACTATTTATTGGCTTACATTTTCCTTTATATTAAAGTTTTCCAAAGAACACAAATAAATAAACTTACTTAAAAAGAAAAAGGAAAAAAATGAAAAGTCAACAGTATTTGCTCAGAGAGAAAATAACCTAAGTAAAATACAGCACAATGTTATCTAGCTCAACGCTTATTGCCTACAGAAGGTTCATGACAGAACTTGTTCCTGCTTTATCAGAAGCAGAGATTAACAAGTGTTTAAGATGTGTGGAAGGTGTCTTGAATCTCCTAACCTGTGCCTTTCACCTGGACATAATTGGCAAGAGGAATTTAAAAGGGAAAGACTCAAAATGGAACCCAGCATTCTTCGATCACTTTATCAGTAGCAGGTACTATGTGAGTTAGGTCTCACACACTGGACAACTGATGCAAAAGAAAGCAGGAGTCTAAGGTTTTGGATTGAGTGACCCAAATGACAATTTTCAGTGCACTAACCTTGAACAGTTACTTAACTTTCTAATTCTATGTCCTCATTTGAAAATAGAATCATATTAGCTGACCTAGCTGTTCCATGGGATATAAGGCTTCCATACAACTGTGTATGTGCAACAGTCAAACATACATGTGTACATGTGTTTATAATAAAAGCACATGTTTTGTATTAGTCTAGAAATATATTTTGCAACTAATACATTGTTCACAAGGCTAAATTATAGGTAAAAAGCAAAGAAATGCATTCCCTACTAGCTGATATTTATAGGATTTTGCATAATTCACAAACTGTGTTTTCCTACATTGTTTAACTAAATGTCCCCATCCCAGCATGTAACTAGAAATATCTAGGTAATATAACTTGATGGCATCAGTGGTGATGTTAAGACTTTAGAACAAATTCTAAGCTTATGTTTTTCCTATCCTTAACATTATCATTACAGATTATAATTACACCATTGTAATCAGCCTAAAATGAATAAAACACTTGTGACTTATTGTTTATAATAAGAATTAAAATTACTCTGATTATTCTCATTACAATCGTTGCTAGGATTATCAGAGGTGTGATTTATTGGACATCTACTGGCTGCCAGAGATTGCGTTAAGCATTTTATACTAGTCTCTTACCTAATCCAAGCATGAACCCAGGAGAAGATACTATTATCACCCCCATTTTAATCATAAGCCCCTCAGAGGAGCTTACTCACTTTTTTTGAGACCATCCAGCTAGAAACAGCAGACTTTAAATGTGTGTCTGTCAAAGCCTATGACTACTTGCAATCTCTGTATTCCCTTCTCCCCATAAGATACCAGGGCTACACCAGCCTTTGCGCAGTTCCTCTATCATCAGGCACCTAGGAGACCTGAAACTAAAGCCAGGACCCTGTGCAGGTCCAAAGATAAGGAGGCAGAGAGATGGGCAGACAATGAACAGAACAAGGACAGAGTCAAGCGTGGATAACATAGCATTCTATGATGCCATTAGCTAATCAAACCAGGTCAAATCTTGTCCCTGGAAATTTTCTACACAGCCTTCACAGAGCCACCCAGCCTGAGAAGCCAGCCAATTATGCCTGATCATTCTCTACAGCCTTGTCCTTACAAAGACAAGTCCAGCTTCGCCCAGTATAGGCAAATGAGCAGTTCTATTATCTCTGAAAAACCATCTAATTTCCTTCAAATCAAAAAGTCTCTATAGTCTTCTAACAGGCCTTAGTGGGGCTCATGTAGATATTAATAAGTTCATGGTGTGCCCACCTTGCTTTCATTATTATTTTTGCTACTTAGTGGACAGGATTTTCATTCTTACTCAATGATTTTTCTGTGTCTGATTCTCCAAAGGGATCATGGTCACCACACTCAAGCATGGGGATGGGGAAATAAGTCCAGTCTAATGGACTTGACTTGAGCTATGAGCCAGATTTCATTGACTGTAAGATGGCACCTCAAATTAGTGACAGGGGCAAAAGGCTGCATTGTAGGCCAGCATTCCTCCATGACTAGCGTTTTCTAGGATATGGGACAAATTACTAGGTCTCACTAAATTAGTTGTCCCTTCTATAAAAAGGGCAGAGAGAGGGATCTGGAAAGGGAAAGCAGTTAAACCTCTAGTATAACTTGAATCATTATAACATGCATCATATGCTTTAAATTTAATGAAAACAACAACCTTGGAAAACCTGTATTATTCTCTAGGTGAAGATAGTGAGGCTACTGTAATTGGCAATTCTACCATCGTGTCTCTAAATCATACCAATAGAATGAGCCATATGTGAGGCCAGGAAATAAGAGACCTGTAGGGCCTAAATGTGACTGCAAATACAACTTTTGTGGAAAGCAACTTAACATGTTTCAGGAACTTTAAAATGTTTGACCAATTCACTCCAATACTGAAAATTCACCCAAATGACAAAGTCAGAGATGTAGACATATATTAGAACAAGAAAATAATTGAAGTAGACAAATTTCCCATCATGTCACACCTGTGAGAACAGCTAGCATTAAAAAAAGGAGATAACAAGTTTTGGAGAGAATGTGGAGAGGATTCTAGATTTCCTTTAAAATATAAATTGGTGCAGTCACTGGAAAACAGTATAGCATGTTCCAAAAAAAAAAAAAATTAAAAACAGAATTATAATATGAAATAATTCCACTTCAGGATACCTGAGATAGGCAAGATCTCAAGGAGTTTTCTGTACCTTTATATTCATATGGATAAAGATATCTCTTTCTCTCTCTGCCTCTCTCTCTCTCTCTCTCACACACACACACACACACACACATACACACACACAGGAATACTATTCACTCATAAAAAGGAAGGAAATCTTGTCATTTGTGACAACATGAATAGAACTTGAGAGCTTTACACTAAATGAATTAAGTCAGATAAGAAAACAAAGACTGTGAGATCTCATTTACGGAAATATCTAAGAAAGATGAACTTACATGCCAGGATGGGAGGTGGAGGAAGTGGTCAAGAGCAAGCGGGGGTTTAAGGAAACTGGGAAAATATTGGTTAATGGATACATACAAACTTCTAGTTATAGGAGGAATAAGATTTGAACACTAATATATACTGCAGTGAATATGGTTAATATGTTTGTATTACATATTTGAAAGTTGCTAAGTGAGTGAATCTTAAATGCTCTCATCAGAAAATAATAAATGAAAATTGTGTGAGGTACTAGCTAACTGGAGGTGTTAGCTAAAGCTATGGTAGTAATCATTTTAAATATGCAAGTTTATCAAACTATTACATAATATTGTAGATTTATAAGATGTCATAGGTCCATTTCATTCTTCATAAAATTAAAAAATTAAGAGATTGAAAGATTATAGAATACTCCATGAGTTGGGAATCGTGTAATCATTTAGCAGTTGAAAAGTATATTTTTTAAAATAGTGTGTTTTAATTAGCTTACTGAAAAAAATTAATATTGAATGTGAGGTAAATCATAAGTCTTGGAAAAAGAAGAAAATGACTAGAAGAAAATACATTAGAATGCTAACAAAAGCTCTCTCTGGTTGTGAGAACACATACATTTCACATTTATTTTTCATGTTATCATATTTTCTACCTTTTTTTTACAATAGACAAATAGTGTCATAGTCAGAGATAAACAGTAAAATCTATTTATATTCCTGAATTTTTCATTTATATATAAAATGTAAACATACCTTTTATTTAAGTAAATGATCTTTTGTGTTGCACATTTTCTTAAAAACTTTCTTTAAAGGGGGGTCATCATAGAAACAAGACAGAGCAAGAATGAGAAATGATATAGATGGACTGTCTCCCAATAAGTGTATAACTCACCTCACAGGCTACACTGGAAACAAAGTTCACTGGGAAACAGGTGGAGAAACTGACACACTATATAAGAACAGTTGATAAGAGGGGGCTAAAAGCTTCAGTTGACTTCAAGAAGTGATGAAGCTGGCAGATATGAATTTTTCAATTTTATGAGAATGATAGGGATCTGAAATAAATCTTCAGTATTTTCTTTTTAAGATAAATGTTTTAAACTAAATGCCTGCAGCATGGATGGATGGCAAGTGCCCATGTCCTGTCTTGGAGCTGGCCGTAAATAACACTGAGAAAAATAGCTTTGACCATTTTAGAAAGCACCTTTTTTTTTTTTACTCTTAAGAGCTTGGAAGATTGTATTTTGATGCATTAAGCTAGGTTTTTTTTTTTTTTTTTTTTTTTTTTAATGCAGCTGCAAATATCAGGAGGAGTATGGAAATTGTCATCAGCAGGAAATAACTACTCAGGACTTGACTTAAAAGCAAACCTTAGTTTCATCATGTGCCTGAAACCCTGCGGGCACATATAATGCTCAGAATATAAATTCAAGTTTAAAAGATACTTGATGAATTTATCTTTTGAGGAAATCCCTGTTGTATCTTTATGGGAAATTACTAATTGTCTTTTAGCCCTACACCAAGGAAAGAAAGTTAAACAATTTTTTGTAAATCCAAACATGTAAATGTCAGATTTGCATGAAATATATTTTCCCCCCATTATGGTGTCTTCTTTAGAAAGTTTATAACTTTATCGCAGACAGTTTACTTAACAATTTCAGTTTCCTTGTTCTTTACTGGGTAAGAATAGAGCTGCATGAAGGGCAGATGGAGCAAATACATCCCCTTTCTTCTAACATGTTAGTCTCAATATACTAAAGATTTAATGGCATTTTTTTTTGTTTCCTTTAATAAATTGTTGGTTTTCTCTCTATGGTTTGTAGTGGGGTCACTTGCTGGAACGGAAAACTGAACTGAGGACCCATTGGGGAAGGTCGGCTGCTCTCAGGCAGAAAGAAGGACTGAGGGAAGATTTTGGTGTGCTCAGTGGGAAGAGAGAAGTCAGACTTCCGTTCTGTATTTCAACTTGATTCCTCAAGACAAGGCACAATCCTGCATTTTTATGCAAGATACTCCCATTTCTTTCTTTCTTTTTAAAGGGGACTATGGTATTGTAAAAAATACATCCATACACACATACATACATATATTTTTAACTGATATCTTGAATTTTTATAGTACATAGTTCATTCCAAACTTACCATTGCAGCATCCAAATATTTTTGCTAGTTATTTGTTTCAAAATCTCATTTCTGGGGGTGGTTAAGAATTACTGATTGATCCCCAATCCCATTTAGTTATGTCCA
This sequence comes from Uropsilus gracilis, assembly GCA_004024945.1. Classification (NCBI taxonomy): domain Eukaryota; kingdom Metazoa; phylum Chordata; class Mammalia; order Eulipotyphla; family Talpidae; genus Uropsilus; species Uropsilus gracilis. The sequence continues at coordinate 70,834 of PVHY01001126.1, read as the reverse complement.
AGAAGAGGAGGAGCTGGAAAGTTAGCAGGTTGGTAAAGAAAATTTGGGGATGACACCTCATCTTTGGTGGGAAAGAAAGCATAGGATTTATCTTTCCAAATTGGTTGAGCTGAGACCACAGTAGACAGTAGGAAGACTTATGGGAATGTTCTAACTCTAAACAGCATGTTAGTCACAGCTGGGTACCCTTGGTGGTCATCATGTGACAAAATAAAAATAAAGTCTTCTGTGAGTCAAGAGTCTCTCCTCCAGGCTCTGCAAGAATGCTTATGGGTTTATCTCTGTAAAACTGAGTTTCTCCATTTAACCTCCCTTATCACTCCTTACTTTTTAATGTTCTGTAATGAAACGGGTGGAGGGGGGAGGCTTCATAAGACTTATCTCTTAGAAATATAAAAGAATCCATTTTTTTGTCTGCCCAAATACCTCATAATGTAGCAGAAAAACTGTCAGAAAAAATAGACTTCATCTTGGTGGAAGCCTCAGCCTGCCACCCATCTATCATAAAGCAATCTTCCAGAAATCTTGAAAACCTTCATTAAATTTCCTGTCTTTCTTCTGACAGTTATAAAATGTTAACAATATTACTCATGATGCAGTCCTCTTCTGAAGTTTTTTGTTCCCCCTCCTCCTTCTGACATCATCCATGTCCTTCCCTTTGCCAAAATCTCTAGAAACACAAAATATTTTTCTTTTGCCTCTCCAGGGACCTGGCTATTTCAGGAGACTAGAGGAGGGGGTAGAGTTAGTCTTGGTGATGGAGAGGAAGCTCTGTAACTATAAGCTGCAGAGAACAAAATAGCACTGCCTTCAGATTGCTCCACCTTGAAACTCAAAGGTAGGATGCCTTCCTACCTTTTGCAAGTATTTCCTAATTTTTCTTTCCATTTACTCTAGTCAGTCTACAAGCTACATGTCTTTATGTGCCCATGATATTAAATAGTATGCCCACTTTTTCTTATCTTTCTTAATCTTCCTAAAGAGAACAATCTCCAGATCTCACCAGTCCAATCTTTTAAGTTCCAAGGGTCACTTGAGCAACACACTATATCTCCAAAGAAACAATACCCAAGGTCTAGCCTTGGAGATGACACCAAAGATAGAAACCATAAAGAGATACAAAATCTGTACCAGAAATCAAAAGACGCACAGAGCTTTGAAATCACAGTTTCATCCAGGAGACACACAGGGTGGTGACAGCAGCTAGAAAGCATGAGCCTGTACTACATGAAGATTTCCCAATGTGCCTCCAAAGCAAGTCAAACTCAATCATGATAAAGCATCATCTTACCTGCAAAAGGAACTGGTGCATCCTTATCCAAGGCTACCAGTGGAGGGTCCAAAATGACAGTGTCATTGTTCTCAGTTATGACTCCATGATAAGAAGTCTCAATCCAAGGCTTGTGCTTGTTGACTAGAAAACAATGGAGAAAAAAAAACAATGACAAAGATCGATCTTGAAGATCATCCTTTGAATAATTAACCCATACACATCTTAATATTCCATTTTATACTCAAGGTACTTGCAGAAATATGCAGCCAGAGTTTTAGCAGTTCCCTCCAGGCACACAGAAAGTGGAGGCAGTACCCAGACTTGAATAGCTTTTGGCTCTTAGACCACGAATTTTTCTCCTTACCAAAACCATTATTTCCATTTCTGCAAGCTCAGCATAGACAGATATTATTAAAAATTGATCAAAAGCTTCAGTTGTCAGGTGTCATTATCTACTGTTAGATGTTTTAGATTGAAAATGTCTTATCCATCAACAAAATAGTGAATTATGACTATGTGTTAGTCATACACTTAGACCTTGACTTAATTGATCCATCATTAGGAGCTGCTACTGAATTTTATATAGATATAAATACACATGTATATACATGTATATAGATATACATACACCTAGGTATATGTATACATATAAGTAAATATTATACACAGAAGTACAGCATGTATGTAATAATATCACAAAAAATTTGAATATTTCCTCACTAATAAAGACCATCAAAAATAACTAGCAAGTTAAGTTAGCTTTCAATATTTTTACCAGCCATTATATATATTATTTAAAAACCAATACACATAAAATGCACATTAAATATATGTTACCAGTTGAACTGTGTCCCTGAGAAACGACAGTATCTCAGACAGTACCAGGGTGTCAGAATGTGGCCCTATTTGGAAACTGGGACTTTATAGAGGTAATCAGGTCAAAATGACGTCAGTAGGGTGAACCCTAATCTAAAATGGTGGATATTCCTGTAAAAGAGATTGATATAGAGACAGACATGTGCTGAAGGAGAATGCCATGTGAAGACTGGAGTTGTGTTTCCCCAAGTCTAGGAACTACCAGAAGTCTGGAGAGAGACCTTCAGAATAGACAGAGCACTGCCTATGACTTGTTTTTGGAATTCTAGCCTATAGAACTGTGAAGCGATAATTGCTGCTGTCCTCACCCTACCTCATCCTACTTTGTTAAAGCAGATCCAGCAAATGAATACAAGACACTTGTAGTCAACAGGCAAAATGAAGGGCAGAGAACTTATGCTAGGCTTGGCACAATATCCCTATGTGAGAATTTTCTCTAGTAAAATCCCATTACTGCAAATTCTCAACCTTTGATTTGTTTCTGGCTCCACTGTCTCTACTAGGATGGTAGCAGTGGCCTCCAGGCTGGTCTTCCAGGAAGAAGCCTTGTCTCATTCCAATCCATTTGCCACACTGGCTTAAAGAGGGATTTTTTTTCTAAAATTTTTATCTGACTACTAAACTGTACAATTCTTAGTTTATCTTTTTGTTTCTCCACATAGTTTTGTGGAACTCTGGGTATAAAAGAGCTACTTTAGAAACAAAATAACAGAAGGAGGCCTAGAATAACCACGGATGTCTTGAAGCCAATCCTCACACATTGGTATTAGTTCTAAGGGTTTCCTCACATATAAAATACCGTCACAGCAACCCAACAGGCACATGTGATCATTATGAAAGTGATTAATCTATTTTCACAAGAAATGACATTTCCAGATAGTCACAGGGTTAATAACCAACAACTGGGAAAACAAAAATTTTTCATCCTCCTTGATATCCAAAAAATAAATACTATTCATATTTTGATACACAAGTAATGCACATTATAATGCATGACATATAAAATAATATACATTTCCCATATATACATATTACATTACACATTTTTTCAAATGTCACGACAAACAACATCTTAGGGAACAGCTTGTGGTGGTAGCTCCTATCCTCTCCCATCATGCTTGCAGAGGTGACTTAATAGTCATTCCCGTAATGACAGTAGCCTCAGCTTGGCCATCATTTTGTTCCTTCTTGCCCAGTCAATAGCAATCATGAACAAACTGAGAGGCAGTTTGCAGGGACAAAAAGACGGGCCTTGTTATTCTCAGGTCTTGGCCCCTGTGATCCATTTTTACTGACTGAATCCTGCCAAGGGAAGAGACATCTCTGCCTACAGCAACACTGAATGGTAACAGGCTCATCCCCACTCACATGTTGGCATTCAAACTGATACTTCATTACAGACCTTGAAAGAATTACAGCTACCCTGGGCTGTCCCCACACTTCTTTGCTCTTTTATTAGCCATCAACACAAATACAATGTAAATAATTTGCAGCTGTTGAGAGAAACAATTCATCTTTTTTCCCTTTAATTAAACCTACGGGCCTATTCATTAAAATGTGTTCAGAGGACATGCCAGGCGCACCCACTGTTTCAGATTCATTGTGCTACTTGGTTCAGTGGCAAACAATGGAATCTAGACTCAAAGTTGTTGGTTTTTCAGGTTGGGTTTAGTCACTTCAGGCTAGTCTTTTTTTTTTTTTTTTAGACTAGACTAGATTTTGTCCACGGCTCTTGTTTCCCGAGGTACCACAGACTCAAGCAATCCCCAGCCTCAGCTTTCCAGGTAGCTAGGATTACAGGCGTGCGCCACCACACCCAGGTACTTTTTTGGGACTAGGTCTCACTATGGGCCCCAGGCGGGACTTGAACCATGATCCCTAGCCCCGGCCACTTCATAGGCTGAAGCTTACAGGCATGAGCCACCATGCCCGGCCCAGGTTAGGTTTATCAAATCAATTGGATACTCATATTCTGAACCACCTCAAATATAAACTGAGGACAATGACACACCACTCATAGCACTGTCATGCACATCATATTATTCCAAGGACACACAGACCAACAGCCACTGACCTTTCATCACTGAGGCTCATCACCCTGCCCTCTGGACAGTGAGAGTGTATACAAGAGAGATATTTTATTTACCTTAACTTGAAAATTATTCCTTCATAGTGGAGATGAGTTTTTTCCCTTTTATCCAAGGCAAGCCTCCCTTTTCTCCTCTCTACCACTATTTTAACTAGTTGAGTGCTGACCACACATGGACATATGAGACATTTTATATATTTTCTGTATGTATAAATTCATGGGTAAGATTTATTGTCTCCTTTTGCAGGTGAGGCCCTGAGGTTCCCTTTTTGTAAGATAAAAATACACCTTAAAATTCCCTAATTTATGCAATAAATGGGTGTAGAAACTTCCTTCAGCTCTAGCACAACCTCTGTTTTGTCAAGGTTGACCAACATTTGCATTTTTATGTGTAACCAAAATTAAATTTCCTTTGCTTGGTCTGCAAATCAAATACTCATGGCTGCAAATATATAGCATAAACTAATGTTGCTGTTTTTGAATATGGTTGATAACTGAGTCAAATATTGAGCAAGAAAGACATTTCTTTCTTAAGAACCTAACAGTCAGTCCAAGGACAACATCGCTTGTCTGCAGATCAAATAGTTCCTTTCTCTTTCACTCCATCAGATGGCTGAGTCATGCTGCTTTTTGCTTCACATTTTAAACTAACTTAATGATTATCCTTTTTATTTCTGTTGAGTAATAAAACATAGATCATCTTCCCTGCATCTCAACCATATGATAGCTTTTTAATCATTTTGTCTATTAGTTATATTGTATTTGAAATGGAGATTCTTACTTCCTAGAAATGCTTTGAAAATTACATGATCTCATTTGGGCAAATCTTATATCCTTATGTGAAATAGGCATTCAAACACTCTCAAATCCCCTTAGATAACCTCATGCTTCTGAGGGGTTGAACTGTAGTTTTGTACACTCAAAAGTATTTCATAAGCTTCAACTGTTCAACAAATATTTATGGAGTACCTTCAATGCATAAAAACACAGGGGTAATGGAGATGAAAAAAATCACAGTAAAAGTATCTGAAAAAGTTCAGCATCCATTCATAATTTAAACTACCAAGTAAATGAGAAATAATAGGAAAGCTCCTCAAACTGATAAAAGTTTTACTAAAAACCTACAGTTAACATATTTAATGGTTAAAAAGTGAATTATTTTCCTTCAAAATAGAAAGAACACAGGATCTCATTCGTATTTTGCTCTATACCATTCATACTGAAGGCCTAATCAGAACTGTAAGGCAAGAAGAAATCAGAAAATGTATAAATAAAATTATCTTCATGTAAAGAGAACATTGATCATCAGTGATGCAGATTTGTAGAATCTACAAAAATTGTCATTAGAACAAATAAGGAGTTTATGGAAACCACAGAATAAAAAGTCAACATATAAAATCAGTTGTATTTTTAAATCCTAACAGTAAGTATTAAAATTTTAAAATTAAAAATATTAACATAGTATCAAAAATACAAAACCACTAAGTAACAGCTTTCATGAAGGATTTTGAAGGAAAAAAGTGCAAAGTTGGAGGAATTATACTATGAGACTTTGAGAATTACTCTAAAGTTAAAGTTACCATAATAAACCTAGAAGAATAGAAAGGATGAAGAGTGTAGATGTGGATATACATATATAGCTTATTATACATATATAGATAGTGGATATACATATATAGTTATTTAACAAAGGTTCCAAGAAAGTTCAACTGGGGAGGGGGTAAATATAGGCAGAAGGGTATTCTTTTCATTGAACATTGTTGCAAAATTTGATGCCCACAAGAAATAAAAATGAGCTTCAATCTTATGGCACAAAATACACAAAATCTTTTATAGGTATAATGGTCTTAAACATAGGAGTTAAAATAAGAAAAACTTTAAACCTATAAAAGAAAGCCTCAGTGTCCTTGAGTGAAGCAAAGGTTTATTAGTGTCCTTGAGTGAAGCAAAGGTTTATTAGGAGGGCCAAAAATGCATGAACCACAAAAGATAAATCTGACATAGCAATCTTTATAAAACTTATCAACTTCTGTGCTTTGAAAAATATACTTAAGAAAATATTTTTTTTAAAGTAATAGGTTAGGAGAAATATTTTCAAAGAATATTTCAAAATGGAATTGTATCCAAATATACAAACAATTCTCCTAACTTGATAATAAGAAAAATAACTTGAAAATAATGCTAGAACTTGAACAGATCTGCTACCAAAGTAATATATGAACAGCAAGTAAGAATATGAAAAGGATCTCAATATTAATAGTTCTCAAAGGTATGTCCGTTAGAGTCCATGGACTCAAAAGGAAACCTGCACCCCGATGTTTACTGCAACACTATTTACAATAGCCAGGATAAGGAAACAACCCAAATGCTCCAAAGCAGATGAATGAATCAGAAAATTGTGGTATATTTATGCATCAGGGGCAAGGCTGTGAATCAGGATCTGCTATAGATGGTACAGCTGGGAAGGGGTGCCAATAAGTAAAACTGGTCAGATGATATACTACTTGCAGGCAAGCAAGGAAAGGAGCACTCTGAAGTCTGGCATGAGGGGATAAAAGCCAATAAGAGACAGTATAGAGAAGATGCCATCATAGGTTTCACACTGAAAGACCTCATGGGTTGCCACCCATGAGGTCAGCACCCTGGGGAAGAGGAAAATGTTATAAAAAACACAAGTATGGATGGATCTTTGGTTTGAAAACTAGCATTTGGATCTCTGAAAAGGTTTGGAATCTGTGTATACTGGTAAAGCTTGGAATCTGTATACCTCTGAAATCAAGATGGCAGAAACTTGCCGGAAAACTTAGAATCTATGTGCCTCCCAGAGATAGGGAGTTGAACCTGTTGGAAACTGGAAGTTGTGCCTTCCAGAGATGGGGAGACAAGATGCCATCTTAAAAACGTGGTCCTTTGTGTGAAATGTTTGTTTCAGGTTCGGAGTGGCGGGAAAACCCCATCTTGGAAAGATGATTCTTTAAGATGTGAACTTCAGGTTCAGTGTGGAGAGAGAAGATGCCATATTGGGTTTGTGCTTCCTTTTGTTTAGGACTTTAGAAACTAGACGATACTGGGGTAAGATAACTGGCCTCAATGACTCTTGGTTTGCAAGGTTTGTAAATAAATCCAGTTACTGTTTCTCCCAAAACCTTGTTTGTCTTGTAATTGTGTGCAGAGGTAGAAGAACCCAGATGAGTGCCGAGTTTAGCAACTTGTTTCTCCCCTGCAAAAATACTGGATGGCCTCACTTATATGTGGGATATAGGGAAACTAAACAAAAGATTTAGAAAAAGTTAAAACTAGCAAGTTGATAACAGAACTGAAGCCTACAGCAAGGGAAGGGGAAGAAGGAAAGGCAAAATCAGTAAAGGGATGAGTACAAGGGATCATGGTGACAGTTCAGGGATGATATGGTGGTGGGAGAACTATAAGGTATACAACAATGCAAAAAAATGACTGAATCAATAAATATTTTTAAAAATTAAAAATTTATAGGCATAGACACAGTCAGGATGGGCTACTACCCACCCCCAGCAAAATGTTTAAAATAAGACTGACCACAGTAATTTCTTGTGAAGATAAAAAGTAAAAGCTACAACTCTCAGACATTGTTGGTAAGAATATAAAATAGTACAGTCATTTTGGAAAGTAGTTTAGCAATTTTTCATAAAAATGACCCAGCAGATTCCATTCCTAAGATTTACCCAAGAAAAAGAGAACCAAATTACACAAAAAGACTTGTACATAAATGTTCATAGAATTTTTATTTGGGTAGTACTGTGCTGGAAACTAGAATGGCCATCCACAGTGAAGTGATAAATCACAATATATTATGTAATTAACATACACTCAACAACATGAAGAACTCAACTACTGCTCCATATGACAAAATGGAAGCATCTCCAAAACATTCACTGTTGAAATGAAGTGAAAGCAGTCAGAAACAAAAAGACTACATACTGTTTTGTACCTTCATATAATATTCTAGGAAATGCAAAAGTACAGGGACAAATAGTGGTGGGTCGGTCAGTAGTTGATAAGGTCTGGGGATTGGCTGGGGTATGACTGCAACAGGACACAGATGGAAACTGTCCTGTATCCTGTTTGTGGTGGCCATTACACTACTGTGTGCCTTTTGGCAAAATGTACGTATATTAAAGAAGGACGAAATGTATTATGTGTAATTATATCTCAAAATATATTAGCCAAGAACAAGATATTGATTCTCAAGGGACTGTCAGACCAGCAAGGGATTCATGGTAACCAGTATGGTAAAAGATAGGTAGAAGCAAAAGGCAGAGTGCTTTGAGAAAGAGGAAAAGCACTGACCCCATCATGGTAACCCAGAACTGCTTCCTGGAGAAAGTAAATCTGCATCATGAGCAATAGGAATTAAGGGGTTAAGGCAGAAGATCTTTGCAAAGGCAAAGATCCAACCAATGCCAATGGGATCTGATAACCAGGTGAAGGGGCAGTGGAGGGGGAGGTGGGCTATAGATAGTTAGGTTTGGCTGGAGAACTAAAGTTTGAGGAACAAAGTCAGTCAAAAGACTAGACTGATCAGTAACAGCTACATTACTCAAGTTTTTCTAGCATGTACAGAAATCACCAAGAAGCCAATTCTAAACCATGCATCATGGGAAATGGGAGAACTATCTTTTTTCCTAGATAGAATAACTGGTATCTATGCTTGCTCCTTGGTTCTCCTTTCTTATTTAATCGGCCTTCTTCCTTGACAGGTTTTGCCTTTTTGTTTCAGTAGACTAAGGCCCCTCAGCTCACACCTCCCTCCATGTGGATGTGACTTCAGAACTGACTTTGTATCAGTTTTTCACAAGACAGTGTTGCTGTTAGCTGCATGACTCTCCTTCAGGTTGAGCTCTGTAATATTGGGCCCCCTAGGACTGCTTCTTTCAATGTGTCAGTGCCTGGAAAATGTCTATGACTTTGCACTCAAACAGAGGAAATGCCAGTGTGATATTTCTGCCCCATTTATGGAGAAATTAGGTCTGGGCACCTAATGCACATTAACTGGAGCACAGACACACTCTGGGGAGCATTCCCTGGTTCCCATCTCTTTGCTTCCACCACAGAAAAAAACGCATTAATGCTCAAGCCAAGCAGCAGGACCAAGTGATTGGCTGATGATTTGCTCTTTGAATCTTCATACGTTCATCTTAAAATGCAAGCTCTTTAATCCTCAGACCAACACTTTTCCCTAAGCAAATGTAAACTGAGTAAAAAATATAGTACATGGATTGCAAAATGCTGCAGCAAGGTTACACTCCAGGAAACAGATTGCTCCTGTGATGAGGTTGGTCTTTTGCCTGTGAAGTCCAACTCCCTTTCCTGACAAAGTCTCGTTACAGTTGACTACACTAGAGTGAATGTCTACTCCATGGGGAAATTGATGAGTGGAGTAGGGTGGGTCAATTGATTAGATTTTTAAACTTTCATTTAAGAGGCCCAGAAATTATCATTTAGTTGGCAGTGAGCCCTTGACATCACAATTCATAGGAAGTTGAGACCAGCATGCTTGCAATTATCATTTAAAGTTTAGGGGGAATTGAAAAACCATTAAAATCAAAGAAAGCCAATCTGCCAGAAGACAGCATTAGACCTGAAGTGCAGAGAGAAGAGCCAAACCCCAAGATTCTGCAGGAGATAGGAAGTCTGTCCCTCCCACCTGTTCTCTAGTCCAGTCTCTGCTCACCCTCCACGGTTCATCAGGCTGTCAGAGGGTACATAACGTTGCCAACGGAAACTTTTCAACAGTTCTTCCTCAACCATCATTTTAAAATATGTGTACTCATTTGAGTGGGTATTCTTGCAATAAGATGATTTACAGATACAATAATTATAATAGCATTTTAAAAGTATTTTTATTCCAAGCTTCAGAGTGAGGATGGGATGGGACCCTTATGGAGGTGGAGGTCTGTCTAAACCTGTCCTGCACCTTCCTGTCAGGGATCCATCAGCTGCTCTCCAGTTCTCCAAACCAAGATTAGGTGAAACCACCCACAGGCTCCTGGCTCCCTTGGTTAGTCAGACCTTTGTCTTCACTGGGCAGTCCACTCCCCTTCTTGTATTCCTACTCTTGCCTGTTCTTCCTTCCAGATACAGCTTGAGTCCTACCTCCTTCTGGTTGTACACCCATGTCACCCTGTACTTCCAGTTTCCATGCCACCATGGCAGTGCTATCAGCCCCATCACTGTCCCCCTTTTGAGTCAGCTGACTCCAGTGATGGTGATGGTCACAGATCCCCACTCAGTGCCTCACACATTGGTAAAAGAGCTGAGCACCTTTTTGTCCTTGATGGCACTGCTGAGGCCTAAAACAATTAGAAGCACTTTGATTCCAAAAAGTAGGTATTTTTACATCACCTAAATAGAAAGAGAGAGTACTTCCCAAATCACAGAGTGGCATTTACCATCACTTAATTAGAGGCAATGTATATCTCTTGCTAGAGGTACCAATTAGAAATAATAAATAAATAAATAAATAAATAAATAAATGGATAGATAGATAATAAATGGATAGATAGATAAATAAATAAAAAGTTTTAATACAAGTCTGATATGCATGGCTCACACACAGATTCACAGAAGATGAGGATTACATTTCACTGCTTTAATTGGGTTGGAAAAATCATGTCAGGACAAGATGACTGGACCATTAATCCTTAACTACTTGATAAGTACTTTCAATGAAGGTGGATGACAGATTTGCTTCCCTTCCTCCATCTCTCCATTCTATCTATTCATCTAACCACTTATCCTATCATTCCTCTTTCTTCAATGATATACACTCATTTTTATTTTGTCTTTCTTCTGCTGTCATTTTACGAACATAAAAATCCATTGTTTGAAGGATGGGTATTCTCCAAATCATTAACTCAGTCTGGAAATGAGTCATATGTATTATCCCACTGGGTACGAGGTGTGTGGGCCAGGAGTAAGGTTAGAAAGAATTGTTTACAGGTAGCATTCAGTCTTACTACAGTAAAATTTTCAACCGTCTGTGCACAAGACATTTAGACAAAGTACCTCAAAGCTTGCCCAAGATAGGCTCTGAGGTTCTAGGCAAGGGGCCCTGGGCTTAATGTCACAGTTCTGACCCTACAAAGTCAACAGAATATCTTGGCCAAGTCTTTCCATTCCTAAGAGACTTCAGCTCCCCTTTGTAAAATAGAGATTATATCAATCTTGCAGAGTTGCTGGGGGGGAATAACAATACTCAGTCAGAATTGACTTGGGGTTCACTAGCACCTTGTACATCCACAACAAAGCATCAACATCCACAGAAAAGGTGAAAACCCAGAATCACCAGTGTGGTCCTGAGGGACAAAGCCCAAGTTCCTCTCACAAATCTACCGAAGGGCTGAAGCCCTATGCTTAACTTCACTGCGAAGTGAAGAAGTGCAAAGGTCTGCGAAGACTAGAACCACCCAGGAAAAGATCATTTAAAATAAATATAAAATGGGTAAAAACTGTGATGGTTTAATGTTCCCATTCAGTTGTTTGAGCCAACTTATTTTCCATACAAAATGTCCTACCTATTGAACAACTTGATTGGACTGAAGTGCGCATTAAATTGTTATATCTGTAGCTCCTCAGGATTGCTGTTACTTAGGGATTTCATACTCCATAGCATTTTAATCCCTAAGACAAATGTAGGTGGTTAACTTACTTCAGAATATATGCCACTAAGTGCAATTGTCTAAAACTCTTTCTGAAATTGCCACTGTTCAGTCACATCCACTACACAGCTCATTAGGAGCTGCCACTCCCGAGGACCTACTATGTGCCAAGTCATACAGTCATGACCTCATTAATCCTCAATGCTGCCTCTGTGAGAGTATGAGAGGACAGCAAGGGTTCAAATTTATAGATAAACCTGATAGAAGACCAGGGAGCTTAAGGAAATCATACAAGGTCATGGCCCTAAAGGGAAGAATGGAGACACCCACCCAAGTTGGTTATTCTTCACTTCAAGCAGCAGTCAGTGCAGTAGCCTGCATTCACTTCTCTCTCCTGTAGGATGAGCTTGAGCCAAGTTCTTTGAGGGCGTAGGGGGAGAACAAGACAGCTGAAACTAAATGGCAGGAGAGAATAGTCAGTGTTCTCTAATGAAACAGAGTAAGAGATATAGAGAGGGAGACAGAGAGATGTGGTGGGGCGAATTGGTGGAGGGTGTCAGGTATATGTGTATATACATATATGTAAAAGAAATTGGCTCAAATGACTTTCGAAGCTGGCAAGTTTGAAAACTGAGGTAGATCTGCATGCTGCAAGCTCAGGCAGAAGCTGATGCTGCAATCTTAAGGAGAATTTTTCCTTTCCTGGGAAAATAGTTTTTGTTCTTACAGTTTTTCATCTGATTAGATAAGACCCACCTGCACTATTGAGGGTAATCTCCTTTACTCTAAAATCAAGTGATTGTAGATGTTAAGCACATCTCCAAAATACTTCCACTACAACACCTAGATTAGTGTTTCATAGAATAACTAAGGTACTATAACCCAGGCAAATTGTCACATAAAACTAACCATTACACCCATCAGAGAATCTTTAAAATGGTATGTTCAAAATGAATGAGATTTGATGCAACAGTACAAATTCCTTTTAACCTCAGATAAAAATACCATATTTTTGTTTCTGTTCTGGCAAGCTAATAAATAAAACCTTTGTGGCTTATGTTATCAACTTTGTTCTAGAAGATAGCAAATGTGTGATACATTTTTATTGCAAATTCCATTTCATGCCTTAGATCTCAAGATGTTCAGAATAAGGAATGGCAATTATCTGGCTTATAGTATATTCACTGCAAAATGCTCACCTGCTTCTCAATGCTTCAGAAAAAAAGCACTGGCACACTTTTTCACTGCTTATTTATATGGACTATTGAGTATATTTCTCTAGCTTTGGTTCCTCCCTGGAAAGTTGTGAAACATCAGAGGTAGAGGTCAGACCAATAACAAAAGCCTCTCTCATCCACCACCACCACCGCCAAAAATATATTCATAATAAACTTGAAAGTCAGACACCCTAGGTCACCTTCAAGATTAGCTCTGAACATAAGGATAGCAGATAAGATGAGTCCATTTGCATTCAACTGTCTGCACACCCACCTAGTCAGTTCATTCAAGTCAACACCCGTAAGTCAGGGAAGCATTCTCTAAGTCACCATACATCTACAGCCTTAAAGACATAGCCCAGACTGAATTGGGTTTCTGTCCTTGTCATTTTCCATAACTCCTGTTTATCTTGAGTATATTAAGGACTATACCAAGCTGTAAATATCCTCTTGTGTCTTTCCTCTGTCAGTGTGGAAAGATCCTAGGTCTTCATGTCTGCATTTCCAACCCGAGTACATCAGTTCTACTACCACTTTCTATTTTGAATAATGTTATAGCTTTGAATAAAAAAAATATACTATGGTTGTTAATATACAATGAGTTGGTATAGTTACTTCAGCTGAATTAATATTTTTATTTCAATCAGTTTTAATTACTAATGTAATACATAGAAATAGGTATAATCCACAAAAAAGTTCTTTGGCATTATAAATGATATTTAAGAGTGTTAAATATTGTTCTATGTTATGAGATTTAAAAAGTTTGCTTTATGACCTGGAAAAGACTTTAAGACATGACCCACACTGTTCTAGCAAGAAGAAAGAGAAAGGGCATGAGGAATAGAAAAAGAGAGAACAAAGATGGAGGACAAAGAGAGTGGCTAAGTCTTCAGGGGAAACATGTCATCAATTCTTAGATTCAAGTCACCTGAAGGAAAGTTTACCAACATAGTGACAAGATTAGTTTTTTCTCTGGTTCTGCTTGTATAAGAAAAGTCACCAGTTGACTGAATGACTTGTGTACCAATTGTGATACCATGGGCTAACAGAGCCTCTGATTCTTGGGGAAAAAGAATGCAAGGCATCTTCTCTTGCTATATGAAGTGGTGCACAAGCTATCAAGAGAATAATTTTTTGAAATCACAGCCTTTATATCTCTTGCATCCTGGTTGGAAAAACCACCATAAAAAGAAACAAACTTCATAAATCATCTCTACAAAAGGCATCAGAGGTTAAAAGCATCATGATGAATTTCAGAAATAAATCTAGAATGTATTTTTCAGACTATTGGGAGGCAATCGGGGTATCTCAAAAAAGAAACCATGATCTCAGTGATTTTAAAGGGTTACTCCACTGTCAAAGGTGTCACTGTCTCCTAGATGCAAATAGAACAGGTATCAGCTACTTGAAAGAACTCAACACTTCCTTCCCGAGTGCTTAAGTTCTTCTTCCCAAAAGAGATGGGGGGGATCCCCAATACCATGGCATGGGGTAGCTGCACAACTGATGTGCCAAAATATAAATTGATGAAACATAAGCTCTTGCTGCTTCTCTCAATTAGAGGTAGAGAACCACATGCAATGATCCTTCCTCAAATATAAATGATCTTACCTGTAATTTCTGCTCTGGACATTTATTCCTGAATAAATTTGTAGATCAAGAAAATCCTGGTTTCTGCATACACAAACAATTCTTAAGGAGACCATTGAACAAAAATGAAACAAGGAAAATGATGGATAATGTAGATAAAGGGAATTGGCAAAAGGAACACTGGTCTGAGAGGCAGTATGGCACAGAGTGAGATTTCCACGAACTCCATGGAACTGAATAGATCCCAGGAGGAAAACTAAATCCTAAGTAATGAAATCAGAATTCTATTGACATTTGGGTAGTGAAAAGACACAAATAGCATCATGAAACAAGGTACACAAACATGCCATCAATTAAGTGATTTGGAGTTGGAAGAGTTTAGAATATTCTTATGATCATAAAATAATAAATGAAATCGATTGTACAGAGCTCATTACTTTGAATGACGATGGCAAATATATTTTTGATTTTCTTTACTTGGTATGTTGTATATTTGTGAAAAGGAAGATATTTACAAAACTAGCTAGATGTTAACTATTGCCATCATTTCCTCAATTTTTAAAAATAGGATTGAATTTCTTAACAGCAAAACCTCCGCACAGTCAATATTTTCAAGTTGCCAATGTACTTCACAAAGGACACAGATGAAACCTCCCTGCTGCCCAACCAACTTCCGGTAGGGTGGGTAGGGTGAGCAGAGCCCTCTCCCTTCTGACATTAGCATTACGTCCTCCAAGTGGCAGACACCATTATGCATGTGAGAATTTTATGAGGGGAAACGTTTGTGTGAGGGAATATAGGAGTTAGAAAAGCTAGGGAAAAGGCTGAGTGCTTAATGCAAGAATAATTACAGTAGAAGAGAGACTGGATGAAAATCCTAAATTATTTTGCGGTCTACCTTGGATCCAAAAATGCTAAAGCCATGAATGCTTCAAGTCAAAGTAAAAATCTGTGGTACTGCATGTCTCCCAAAGGCAGATCTGTCTTTGTATCTCTCAGCACACACACACACACACACAACACACACAACACACACACACACTTGGTCACAGACTATGTGGGCCATGAAAGTGTCTTGGAGCCAAGACACTTGATCACTTTGTAGCCAGGACCCTTCCCAGCCCTCAGAGCATTCTCAGAGCTGACTGGTCATGCTCTTAGTCCCAGCAAAGTCATGATTTTTTAAAAATAAATTCCCAAATACCATTTAGTTCATTTGTTCATTCAATAACAATTTAATGAGAACCTAAGCATACAAGGCTCTGTTCCAGACATAAACAATGAAACTTAAAGAAAGCACGGTCCTGGAAATCTGGGAGTGATAGACATAGGATTAAAAGATCCTGGAAGTAGAAAGAGCTTGTTCTCTCATATCCCTGACAGATATAGGTAATCAATCCCATGTAACCTGGATAGAACCTCAGGCTCTTTTGCAATACAATGGTTCTGGAAGCTTCTAGCAATCAATGAAAGGTGGCACTACAATGAAGCTCACTTGCTAGAATCTTCATTCTAGGAGAAGTGGCAGGGAATGGGGTGGGAGAAGGATAGAATGAGAAAAACATTATATACCCAACTTAGGTATCAATGCTGAGAAAGTAGGGCAAGAATAAGAGAAACAATTGCACCTCTTAGGAAGGTTGAGACTAGATAAAAGGGAATTCAAGAGGGAGAGAGGGAAGGAGAGAGGGAGGGAAGGAGGGAGGGAGGGAGTAAGCGAGAGAATTTTAAGTATATAAAGTCAGTTTCTTAGCCTAAGAAACACAGAGATGGCTTCTGAGATGGATCTTCCTCATAATACTGTGAACTTTTATGATTCTGTGGCAGAATTTTGAGCTCCCTTGTCTCAAAGACTGTTCTGTGACAGGAATCATTGAGGGTGGACACGCCAAGTGTGCCATGAATAGTATAGACTGCGTATATGCATAGGGATCACCCTGTTATGCTCTAGGGTCTTCCATGGCACCAAGCAACAGAATTTGTGGGGACTCTCAAGATGCTAGACCCAGCCTCTGGTTTTGTGAGAAAAAATGCTCAGGCAAGATGCTCAGGTTTCAAATTTTTGTTACCTGCTCTTTTAAAAACAAGTCCTTGACCAGCTCTAACTTATCGTTCCCATTCAAACTTCAGGAAACCCTCACCTATGGCTGCCCCTTGGGAAGAGGAAGAGATATTTGATTTCCTCCCTGATTTGTGCCTCACAGTGTGTGTAGTACCATCTCTTGCCTTAATCTCTGTAAAAAAGTTCTAATTTTCTTCTATGTCTTCATTCTTACTTCCTCCAATTCCTTCACAGAGTTTCGGGGTAATGATCTGGAAAGGAATTGTAAAGCAGGGTATGGCCGTTTCTGCTTCGACTCTGCTGGTTGGAGACTTGTGCACACCTAGAATAAAGTTCACATTTCTCCTCTTGTTCTATTTAAGACCCATTCCTGCCCTGCCACTTTTCTTCACCTACCATACCCAACTAAACTGGTTCTATTTTATTCCTCAAATTCACAGAGGGGTCCTATCTTGGGTGTTTGTATTATCTGGTCCAAACCTGGAAGGTTTTTCTCCACTGCATGCTTAGCTTCTTCTCCTGCCTTCAGCTCAGCTCAGACCCAAGGAGCCCCATCTAAGGTGAAGAGGTCACCTTAGCTATCTTCTCCCCACCCCATGACTTGCCCTCTCACCTCATCACCTTTTACATTTTAATGAACACACCTGAAAGGATATTTGTGGGTCTTGGTGTTTGGCTGCTTATTGTGTACCTGGAAGCTCAGGGGCAGGTGCCTGGTCTGCTCTGTCTATCACTGTTTCTGAGAGCTGAGGCTCCCCTGGCACATGGAAGCATCGACATCACTGAGTGAGCCGGGACCTACTGTGACTAGCGAAAGCCAAGTTTCTTTCTGAAATGATCCCCTTTTTGGGGTGTCTCTGCTGGTTCAGCTCCACTGTCTTTGGGAACCTATTGCTACCACAGTACCCTTCTCATATCCCTGTGCTCTGTTTGCAGTATAGCCCTCTATTTCTCCTTCTCTGTTGTCCCCAAAGCACCAAGGGTGGATCATGCTCAGACACTCTTCCTGACAAGCCTCTCATTTTCATTCGGAGAGTTTGACCACTCCGAAGGCCTTTAGACTCCAAAAGGTTAAAGCTCAAGGAAGCACTTTAGGGGAGAGGTTCTTTAGCTCTCTCATGCCTTGATTTCCTGCCCACTTGCCCCCACCCCCACTCATAGGTACAGCCAGCACTATAGCCCTTGCCACATCACCACTGCTTGAACTGGGAGCACCGGGAGCACTCAGGGAGCACTAGGCATGGCAGCTGGGCTTTATCACTGCTGGGTTGAATATGGGAACTCCAAGAAAAAGTGCCTCCCAAGCCCTACCACACGGCGGTGACTCCAACTCCAATTCTGCAGTCAAAAGCAGAGCATTTCCTTGCTATGGTGTAGACTGATTTGTCTTTAACTGCTTGGCAGTCTCTTGTATTCCTGGTGCCAGTGGGCACACCTGCTCCCCCACCCTTATGTCTTTATAAAGCAGCCTTAGCCCACACCGTCTGAGATAGGGCCCAGAAATGGAGATACAAAGAGCCATGCCAGGGATAAGGTGCCAGGGCCCAAGAGTGGAAGCTGAACCTCATCCCCTCCTCTACTGAGTTTACAAGCCCCACACTGTGCCCTGGCACACAATTCCACAAGCCTCACAAAGCAAGCTCTCTGAGACACTGTATAAACCAGGCAGGCACCCAACACAGTCAGCACGGTGCCAGTCACAGGCAGGTCAGGCAAATCAGTGCTTTGAGGACAGACCATGGACCCAGAGTCTGTCCACAGGGGTAATGATGAACAGGTGCTCCTTATATATCACTCAGATTCATGAAGCATTTAAGTCTTGTCTCTAGAGATTATCTCCAACTCCACTGAGCATGGAGTAGAAGAAAATGGGATTTCTTAGAGCACAGGGACCCAGCTGTAAAGTAGAATCTTCTGATAATAGGACGGCTTGATCCTGAGAACTGAGGGAGGCAGTAGCTTCATGTGACTGAAAAAGCATCTTTTAAAATAGCTTCCACCTGCAAATAGAGTCAGGATAATTGAATGTGGACACCGATCACCTTCTATGTGGTGTAGTTCACAAGTAAGAATTTCATTCAACAATTAATTATGTAGGGAGTAGCTATTGTGTGTGAGAGGTACTAGGCCAGGTATTGGATGCGCAATACTAAGTACTTATTATAACAATTATAATTGGGTTAAGTGCTAATAAGGAGGAATATGAAATCCTAAGATATATACTTTAAGGAGAAGTGACCTATTTGAGGTTATTAGCGGTACCATTCTTCAGAAGTGATAGGTAGGCATACTTGGAAGGTGATACTATAGATCCTTCCCCCCATATATCCCTGCCCCCAGCTGTATCCATGACCTGCTTATGGGTCACTGAGAAACCAATGGTCCGGCACTACCGCATTGAGAATATCCACCAGTGTTGTAGAACCCTTAGCTTCCCACTCCACACCTCTTTGGTCTATCATTTGCCTAGCAGTTCTGTGATAAGGAAATCAAAAATGCCATCCTAAGTGACCTGCCCTTTGCTTTTTCTCCTAACTTTCCAAACTAGCCACTCTCTTTTATTACCCAAAGATTCATAAAAATGCATAAATGAATGCAACAGCTTACATAGTTTTCTTTTAGGAGTTTGGCACTAAATGCACTAAATGAATTCCCTCAGCGCTTGGACAAGAAGCCATTAGATATGGACTATTACTTGCATTATCATTACATTAGTGGATCATTATGAAAAATAAAAGTTCTAATCAGCATGAACATTTATAAAGTGCCATGATGGGGAATATGCCAAGCAGGGCCATGTCTCAAATATCCAAACTGGCCATGGTGAGTAATGACTTTGAACAAAAAAAGGTTGAACACAGAGAATCACGTTAACAAACCCCACTCAAAGTTATGAGCAATTAAAGACTTTAGAGAGAAGGGGGAGGTCCACTCCCACCTCTCCAGCTCAGTGAGAACTCCCTGAGCACCCCTGGGATACTCACAGTATCCCTCCCTGGCTCAGCCTCCAGGTAGAAGGAGGAGACCCTGAGTGGAGCACACAGCTCCAGGCAGCTCCACCACCCAGAGATTGCTCGGGGTCATGGCCAATGTTAAAGAGCGGCAGCAGGAGCTCCTGTTCTTGGTGAAAGCACCAACACTGTTTGAATGTTGTCCTTTCCCACTTGTTCACTGGTTTTTTTCTGTGATTCTGAACAAGTTTCAGAGGATTCTGCAATGAGCCACATACACTTCCCCTGACACCGGATGGTGTTATTGTTTTTTTAGCTTTTTTTTAAATTTATTTATATATAAATTTCACAACTTTGTAATCTCAAGGGTTTGCCCCCCTCCCCCTTCCTTATCCCCCCTTTCCCTCCTGTTCATAGTTGTGTGCTTCATTTTGGTGCTTAGCTTGTTTTGACTTTCCTCAAGGCTTTTATTTATTTATTTATTTATTTATTTATTTATTTATTTATTTATTTATTTATTTATTTATTTATTTTTCACTATATCCCATACATTAGTGAAGGTGTTATTGTGACTAAGCTACCCACTCATTGAAGTGGCCCCTGACATGTTAGTCATACCAGTTAGACAGGCTGACACAAAGATGGGGTCCTTGGTTAGGGATTGAACCCAAAGGACCAGTTGCTCCCAAGTGAGCAGAAACACACTCCAATGGTAGACAAGAGGCAAACTGTACTAGCAATTGGAACAAGGGATCAGCTGGGAAATAGAACCATTCCTGGGAACAAGTTACTCGTTCAAGAGTGGGTTTGTATCGGGGGCTATAAGGAACGAGGTGTCATGAGATAGGAAGGTTCTCTTTGAAGGTTTGGCCTCAGAATCCCTCCCACCCTCCTCATGGATGCATTCCCTGACTTCCTACTCCACAGAGAAGCTGCTGGGTCCTTCACAGGTTCCTATCTGAGGATACAGAAATATCACATTTCCTTGTTTCCATCTATTAGATAGTACTCTCTGTTTAGGGGAAGGGAGAGTCCAAATGGACTCACTCACTTACTCATCAGTTTGTCTGTCCATCCACCCACTCACCCACTTACTGAGTCCAAAATTTGCCCAGCAGCTTGAGCATCAACATGCTCCTTTCATGGTGACAGGTGCTTTCCTTGTGTCTCTACACCCAATACCTGAAAGAGAGCTTGGCACTAGCAGGTACTAAAGAAATGTTGATGAAGAAATGCAAAGGCAACAGAGCACTTGTAAATGTGGCTTCATGCCAAATGGCCCAACTGCTGGAGGAGGTACAGGAGCAAAGAGAGGAGGCTATGTAGTGGTTAACATCTCTGATTTCAGACTGATGTAAATATACCAGCTGACTGGCGAGGTCACTTCTCCATCCCCAACATGAAAATTCCTTTATCCCCAACACCTTTTTTTTTTGGATTAAGATGTTTTCTTCTGTGTGTTGCTAGTAAAAAGTTTACTGCATTACTTTTGCCACTTTGTAGGTACAACACAATTTCTTTTGAGTTTCTGTTTCTCCCAACTGAACTTCCTCTGACTTGCCAAACTGCTTTATTTAGCAAAATCTCAAGGAGCCTTGGAGGAGGAGAAGACTCCCCATTTGTCTGGGAGTCACTGCCTATGCCAGGAAACCCTTTCTTTTCACTTCCATGGCACCGCTGCTGGAGCTCCTGCTTTGTCTGAGCTATCCGGTCATCCTGTTTTTCAGCAACATCCTAACCATGCTTTGCTGAGCTTTTGCTCTTTCTATAATACCCTTTTCCTAATAAAAGCAACCTATGTTGCTCATTATATTTTTAACTACAGTTAAATTCCCCCTCCCTTATTGTGTGTTCAGCAACTTTAGGGCATCTTGGCTATTATAAGTTATTATATGTTTAGTTGAACTTATTAAATTCAACTTGTCTCCAGTTTTGTTTATTTTCATGCTTGTAATGGATACTGTGCCTTCTGTATATATTTCTGCACGGGTTTTCGAAACCATTGGGAACAGTGGAGATTATATCTCACTGGGGAGGGACAGGTGGGCTCATGGCTCCTGGAAAAGGTCTCCCCATAGTCTGCCCTGTGGCTTCCAGCATTTTGGCACTGCAAGTTCAAATCCCTCCAACCACTTCCCAGAAATGAAGCGGACATCTTGCGGAAGAGCGCTTTGAAATGCCAGGCCATCATGGAGACTGGGCTATCTCACGCACAATGATTTTCCTCAGGCAGAAGGTTCCTGAATGCCATCTGTCCCACATGAGTATGCTATGTCAGAAAGATCATCTGCTGGCTTCAGGAATAACATTCTTTGAATCCCAGAAACCCTCCCGGGCTTGGAAGAGGCACTGGAAACCTGCCTGGGAGTTGTTAAACTAAAGAAGTCTGAATAAGCAGCCAAAGTTGGAAATATGTTAGAATTGGCTACGAGACCCTGAGGCAGGGGCATGGGGTCCTGGCAAGGTTGTTATTCAGCACAAGCCTTGGCTAGTGGGAAGCATAGCAGCATTTTCTATCTTACACCAGTGTCACTGAGACACAGAGAGAGAATTCTTCTGAGTAGCATTCTGGATTCCCAAGTACTCAATGATTCAGCCTTATTGGAACCATTCAGAGACTGCTCTCTAAGAAGTGCCATCAGCAGCCAGGATCTTCTGGCCAGGCTTTAAAGGGCCAATGTATGCTGTGTGGAACACCTGATCTGTGACAGGTTTCCTCAGAGAAACCCTGTGTCTCAGGAATCACTTTCTCCTTTATAGGGATCTCTTCAGATCCCTTGAACTCAGAGGTGTTCAGGATTTCTACTTAGCTCCTGTGGGCCAGAGCATGTCAGGGGGGCCTGTAGACCTGTGTCTGGACCAGGTTAATCAGAACAACTGTTTTTCAAAGGATACAGAGTTTCTGTTATGCAATATGAAACCATTCTAAAAATATGCTGTACAAAATAGTGTCTATCATTAACAGAGAATAGCAGGCACTCTGAAATTATGTTAAGAGGGTACAGCTCATGTTAAGTGTTCTTTCCCAACCTAACAAACAAAATACAAAAGAGCACGAGGGATGTTTGGGAAGTGAAAGATATGGTTTGGGTGATGGTTTCATGGGCATGTACTTATAATCCAAACTCATCAGATGCAAACATCAAATGTCTGTGATTTTTTTTGTGAGTACCAATTATAGCTCAATAAACCTAAAAATAAAAGGAGCTGGCACCCTTAATTTCCAGAACAAATACCATTATGAGCCCAAACTGCCAATCTGTGCTATATTACCGTGGTGTTTTTAGTTTTAAGGTTCTGAAAACAATTGTTTTAAGAAGAAAAAAATATTTATTTACTTCCAATGTAATCAGAATATGCATGTGTCCCAAGGGGACTACTTTTAACATCAACTCTCACTTGGAGGCTTGCTCGCATTAGCAGATGTTATATTTTGTTTCCTCATAATTTTTACCTGTCATCAGAAATAATCATGGGAATATCAGTTCTTTAGCAAGTCAAAAAGCAGCCTACTGACAAGGGTGCAGTTCCCTCAGCTCCAACCATTCTGAGTTCCAGGCTGTCCATCTGAATGGTGGGCCTGCTGGTCCACTTGTCTCCCAAGCCTCAGTCTGAAAACCATGGTCTTGAAGGCTTCTGTTAGTTTTATCTGGCTGGTGCACTGGAAGCACGTTCAGCTCAGAAAGACATCCATTAAGTTGTCAGTCACGATATCATTTGACTTAACACTGTTTAGTATCTACTGAGCAGAAGCTGACAGACAGCACAAAGGCGCGCGTGAGGAGACGGCATGCTAATTAACGCAACACCTTCCACGCAGCTCCACTGGTAGGAAAGCCAGGATCATAACATATTTCTGCACACTTCCTTCAAAGATTTCAGGCAATAAGTGACTGGAAGTTTGCTTTACTTGGAAGTTGCCTAAGTTCCAATGCAAACAATTTGACAGGCTTCCTGACTGGAGTTCCTTTTGGGTAGGGAGGAGTAGGCTGACCCAGTCAGGAGGAACATCCTTTCCGAACGTTCTTCCCTAATTGACATAGTGTGGTGAAGTGCGGAGAGAGCCACTTTGGGGTACTAGAAAGGCCATTCATTCAGGCCCAGGAAGGCTGAACAAGGCTGGATCTAGATTTAAACAAAAGAATGAGAACATGTAGCAAAAAGTGGGAAGGGAATTCCATAAAGAATTGGGTTAACTTGGCAAAAATACTTGTGTTCATAACTTGATGATTATAATCATTATAACAGCAGCTGCTATTTCAGGTTTGCATTCTATATGCCAGGCACTGTGTTAGATGTTTTGCACACATTAGATTAACTCAAAGCAACCCAACCGTCCTGTGGGACTATTGTTACTCTATCAGGCCAACGAGAAAACAGAGTTCTGAGAGCTTATAATAAGGTGCTTGCCAATCTAGGCGATCTGTTGCTCCTCACACTTCTATAGTTTAAAGTTGCTTGCAACACTCCAATGCTTTGCCTTCCCAAGAGGTGAATAGAACAGGCATTATTATCTTCAACGGGGAAACCAAGATACAATAAGATCAGGCACTAAGTACTTGAGGTCATAGCCAGAGACTACCTCTTGCTTCTCAGCATGTGGCTCCAGATCACACAAGGGTTCAAGGGCACGACACCAGTCATTATCTGGGAAGAAATGCTCAGAGACAATGTCTGACTGATAATTCTCAACACACAAAAGGGCATTTGATGTTAAGGAGAAAAACTATCACAGGAATTCAAGTGTATAAGAAGGTCACTAATGACATTTACTGTAATTTAGGGAGGAGGAACCTGAGTGAATCTCTGGCACAGAATGTGGGTAGGTGAGCTGGAGCTGCAGAGCTCCTCAGCATTCCTCAAGAACACCCACTCCCTCCCCTTCTGGCAAAAAGATTTCTCAATGGGAAGCCCCCAGCTTGGACAGCCAGGATGGTTCAGAGCTTCCCTCCAAGTCACCCGTCAGATTAGGGGTAAGCAGTTTGCTTGCACTCAAACATCCAATCCCTTGGGACTCTCCAGTTCCTGCCAATAGTTCCATGAATCAGAATGACCTTAACAGCCAAAGCATGAACCCTCCCTGCCCTTGGTGTCCATATACAGGCTGTGACACAAACCAAGCTGGACATGACAAACACATCTGGATGCCAAGACTGACTTAGGAGTGTGTGCTCTGTGTTCTGGTTAGCACCCAATGCAGATCACAGATGGGGATATTATTCAAACAAGCAAGACAGCTGAGTCCAAGAAGAATGAAGTGAGGAGTCCAAAACTCTGATGGTACTCAGTGGGCTTTGTTTATCTAACCCCATTGGAATAGTTCTAATGTTTGGAGGATCTCTACAACTCAAGGGAGACAAGTTTGGAAACTACTTAGAAGAAGACCCTTGGTGTGAGCATAGCTCAAGGAGCAGTGAAAATCATGTCAAGGAGTTCTCTGTGACAGTGGGACTGAGGGACTGCAGAAATGGACTTCCTACTCTCACAGGAAGATGTGAAGACCACAGATACAGCCCATGAGCTGTATGCACAGGTATACCACGTGAATGCATTTGCCAAGTTGGAACCTGCTGCAGTCTGGGCTCCTGGGCAAGGAAAGTGCTGGGAGCTATTTGGCTTCTGGGACTGCGCATGCTCCCCAGCCTAGGACTCACCTTTGGAGGTCAGTAGGGATCTCTGAGCAGTTGACCCCTGCCCTAGACAGGCATGTTTTTATTTTTACTTTTTTATTTCTGTCATTAACTAACATTGCCATATTATTACTGCTGTTATTCTTCTAACACAGTCTGGCTTTCCAGAAACTCAACTGTAGTCTCTTCTGGAATACATAGCTATAGCCTTGCTTCCTCTAAACAGTCCCCATGTGAGCCCAGCCCTGTGGCTCTGGATGGTGGCTTCCCCAGACAAGCTCTAGCGTGGTCTCTGGCACCATCCAGTTGTGCAAACAGGGTCCACCTGGAAAAGCAGAAGAACTACAGCAGGCCTAGGACTCCCCTTCCCCAAATCAGGACTCCACTCAGGAGCAAGGGACATGTTTTGGGACACATTCCCGGGACAAGGCATTACACCCAAGCCCCTACCTCTTCTCAAGCTTACCCAGTCACAAAAGCCAGAATGGGAGCAAGGCTAGAGCCTAGTGGGTCATGCCTCCAGGCCCATTCTACCACCTTCTCCTCCAAGGGCCTTTCCTGACCTCTGCAGCCCTCACCACTCCTGGTCCATGCCACAAGAACTGCTTTATAAAAAGGCATCTGAGTCTGATTCTGATTGCCATTGCATTGGGACTAGAGCTTCAGCAACTCAGTAGATGCTCAATAAAGAGCATTTAAAGGTTTCACATGAGTTAGGAAAGAGTCTCTGCATGGTCACTGGCACATGGCTGAGGTTACTGAGAGAGTGCAAGAGTAGCCTGTCAGCAGGCAGAGTGGTCCAGGTAAAGAATGGACTTGGAGCTTTGTCAGTTCTGAGTACCAATCCTGGCTCCATGCTCCATAGATAGCCCTTGTAACAAGTCGCTTAGCCATCTGAGCACTCTGACATGCTCACTTAACAGATTTGGGAATAAACAGAAATATTAAAGGGACCCAAACCGAATAGATCAGGGTCTCAAGAGAAGGTCCCTGGGTCATCAGCATCAACATTGGCATCACCTGTGCACTTGTTAGGAATGTAAATTCCCAGACCCATAGAGTCAAACCCTGGTACACTGTGTTTTAACAACTCTTCTGGGTGCTTTTGATTTATGCGTTAAAAGGTTTAAGGACCTATGTAAGCATGCAGGAAGTGTTGGTCCATCCTAAGGAGGAGATAAAGGGATGGCCCAACTTCTGCACCAGCTTTCAGACAGAACTGAAGTGAGGACATGATCCATGGCCAGCCAAGTCATGACAGAACCATGATAATTTGGGTCACATCAGTGGGTGAAGGACAGTGCTGTTCAGTGACTTAAACATGAGTCAAAAGTATGCCCCAATCTAATCCAGTAAGAAATCACAATGACTGCTATTACACACAGTAATGAACTTGCCTTGGAAGCAAACGTGCTAATAGAGTCGGGGCTAGTTTGTATGGGTTGCCACTGGTATTTCTTTAAATTGATTTTCCTCAAAAGCAGAGATTTTCAACCCTGGCTGAGTGCCCCCAGACTTTGAAAATTCCAGCTCCACCCCAGACCAATGCACCAGCATCCTTGGAGGATTGAGACCTGGTTTCCGCAGGCTGGGGCAGGCAGCTGGCTCATGAGTTGGAAGTAACATGGGCTTTACAAAATCCTTTGGAGAAAGGCAGGCACATGTGATTTCACTGGTGTGATTTTCAAAACTGCCCCAGTGAGCTTCCACAGTGAGGTGGTAGAGCCCAACAGTGTGCCAGAGCTGTGAAGTGGTTAAATTGAGCTGAGATGTGAGCCCTGACTGAGGTCTCTGGAAGCAAGAGTGTATCATGCTCAGTCCCACTTCTGCTGAGAAAGCAGAGTTTGGCTGTGTGGCAACCATTTCACCCTAGCCTTTATCAGCCACACTGCAAGGCAGGTGCAGTTATTCACATTCTGCAAAGACAAAGCACAAGTGCAGAAAAGTAGCTTTACTTGTGTGATACTGTATTGGATGGGATGAGAGAGCTCAAACTGAATATTCTGTTCTAAATTCAGGGTGCTGCCACTAGCCCACACTGCCTTCCTTGGAGAGAGGACAGGAGAAAAATCAACACCACTTCCTAAAATGGACATTAATTTGGAGTCATAACAACAGAGAAATCAGACCCAAAAAGAGGTACATGCATGCCTTCTAATTTTGCACATTCCTCCATCATTTCTTAAAGGTCTGGGTAACCTTGGCAGGAGTAGAAGGCTAGCCCAGTTAAAAAGTCACTCAGAGAATCCAGACAGAGCAAGTGTCCGTGTGCTTTCCCAGGTCACTGAACTTCATGATATGGAGTTGGCATGGCTTCCATTGGTTTATATGGTCAGTTTATCCTCATATTTGAGACACCCAGTATACCTGGCTTCATGTAGTCTTGGACTCAGTACCACCCTCAAATACATTACAAGATACCTGAGAGAAAAATGATAACTTGGGGGCGAAGAGCTCACACCCCAGCAGCCTGGTGGGGCTCAGGTGAGAGCTCCAGCCAGCACCGGGCTACTTCCAGTTGTCAAAGTAATGCACCTGGAAGATAGGCTGGGACCATGAGCTTTCCAACTGAATGGGCCCCTGCTATAGAGGCTAGATGCTGACTGTTTTACTGGCCCCAGGAAAGATAACTTGGAGGTGAAAAGCTTGCACCCCAGCAGACCAGAAGCAGAATAGAGAACCAAGGACACTCACTACCCAAGAGTGTCAAGACACCCAAGTCAAAAAGGTTTATATGACAAGCCATAGACACTCAGAGGTACTAAAAAATATTGAAGACCCATCAATCTAAAAAAGAAACAACGAAAAAATAAGACAAACAGTACAATTGAAACCACATTTAATCACCACATCCACTCTCTGGAAAGGAACTTGCCCCCCCGCCCCCAAATAGCCAGTGGAAACAATATATAATCACCACAGCAGCAAAAACACAAAGTCAAAATTAACCACAACTAGATAGGCTTCAACATGCCACCTAATATTAGAGCAGCAGTCACTCAATACGTAGAGCAATTCCAAAAGGAAAACACAGGAAGGAGGAAGAATACAAACTCAAGCAATCCCTAAGAAAAATAACTTACCACCAAAGGATAAACAATCTGCAGAAACCAACATGGATGAAATGGAAGAAATGCTTCATATGTCAGACAAAGAAATCAGAATCAACATGATAAAAGCACTCAAAGAAGCCAAGGAAGGGGGGGGAAGGGAAAGCAAGATATTAGAAGCTTTCAATGAACTAAAAGAAGTAGCAGAAAAATATAGAAAAGAATGCAGCAAAATGAGCAATATCATTGATGAATAGAAAAATGAAATTGAAGCCCTAAATAAGAAGCTGCAGGAGATGTGCTCGGATGTTTATTGCAGCACTATTTATGACTGCAAGGATCTGGAAACAACCCAATTCCCCAAGACAGATGAGTGGATGAAAAAGATGTGGTATATATACACAATGGAATATTAAACATCAATAAAAAATGACAAATTTGATGATTTTTTTGGTAACATGGATGTACCTAGAAGAAATCATACTGGCAGAAACAAGTTGAAAGGAAAAAGACAGAAACCAAATTGTTTCACTAATATATGGACAACCAAATGAAAGTACACAACTGCGGGGAGGGGACCAGCTGGAGTGGTCAGGGAGGGAAGGTGGTGGGTGACCCCCAGGGATCACAATGATGTGAAATATATATATATATATATATATATATAATTTTTAAAAGAAGTTGCAGGAGATAGTGTATAACAGGAGCAAAAGAAGAGCTCAAAAATGCAGGGAAAAGCCAGGAAAGCAGATTAGAAGAAATAGAAGAACAAATCAGCACACTAGAGGATACAGAAATAGAGAATAAAGAAAGAGAGAGAGAAAAACAAAGTAAGAAGACAAAAGAAAAGCTCCAAGATCTGTCAGATACCCTGAAGCAAACAAATATAAGAGTAATTGGAATTCCAGAAGAAGAAGAAAAAGATATAAGACCTGAAAGTCTTTTCAATGAAACAATGGAGAATTTCCCAAACCTGATGAAAGAAATGAAAACAGACATACATGAAGCAAAAAGAACACCAAACTACTTTAATGGAAGAAAAACACAGCAAGACACGTTGTAGTAAAACTTTCAAATGCCAAGATAAAGAAAAAAATTATGAGAATAACAAGAGGAAACAGATAACCTACAGAGGAAAACCGATTAGACTGACCTCAAATTTCTCAGAAGAGACACTCCAAGCAAGGAGAGAATGGGAGAATGGGGCCACATCTTCAAAACACTCCAAGATAAAACAATTCAACCAAGAATACACTACCCAGCAAAACTTCCTTCCTTCCTTTAGGAAGGAAAAATTAGAACCTCCTCAGACAAACAGAGCCTCCAGAAATTTGCTACCACGAAACCAGAACCCCAAATGACTGCCAGGAACCCATTGTTAGAATCTCAAACATCAATAATTACTCTAAATGTCAATGGACTAAACTCATCAATCGAAGACACAGAGTTGCAGACTGAATTAAAAGACAGAACCCAACATTCTGCTGCTTCCAAGAAACACTTCTGATCCCAAAAGGCAAGCATAGATTGAAAAAGATTGAAGGTGAGAGGATGGAAAACAATTTACCAGCAAATCCCTCCCCCCTCCAAAAAAAAGGCAGGGGTAACCATCTTATAGCAGACAAAGCAGATTTCAAAATAAAAAAAGTAACAAAGGATAAAGAAAGTCACTACCTAACGGTTCAAGTTTCAACCAACCAAAAAGACATAACAATTATCAACATATACTCACCAAATGAGGGTGCACCAAGATTCACAAGACAGCTACTAAAAGAACTGAAAACAAATATAGATGAAAACACATATGTAGTAGGAGACTTCAACACCCCACTCTCAACAAAGGACAGATCAAAAAACAAAAGCTACACAAGGACACAAAAGCCTTAAAAGAAGACCTAGACAAAATGCACATAATAGATATCTACAGGACACTACACCCAAAAGGAAAAGAATACAGCTTCTTTTCAAATGCATACGGATCATTCTCTAAAATTGACCACATCCTAGGCCACAAGGCAAACATGAATAAATACACAAAGATTAAAATAATACCAACTTTTTTTTCAGATCATAAATGTATCAAACTAGAAATCAACAATGAAAAGAAAGCAAGAAGAACATTCAACACTTGGAGACTGAACAACACACTACTAAATGAAGAATGGGTAATGGAAGAAATTAAAGAAGAAATTAAAATTTACTTTGAAACAAACAACAAAGAAGACACAACATTCCAAAATGCCTGGGATGCACCAAAAGCATATCTAAGAGGAAGGTTCAAAGCAATACAGGCCCACATCAAAAACCAAGAAACTAATTAAAAAAAACAACCTAATCTACCAACTTGAAAAATTAGAAAAAGAACAACAAAAATACCCAACATCCAGCAGAAGACAAAAAAATAACAAAAAATAAAAGAAATAACCTAGAAACCAAAAAGACTATCCAGAAGATCAACAAAACCAAAAACTGGTTCTTTGAAAAAAATAATTAAATTGATAAGCCCCTTGCAAAGCTCATAAAGGAAAGAGAGAGAAAATTCAAATAAACAGAATCACAAATGGAGTAGAAATTACAACAGATAAAAAAATGAAAATCAAAACCACAGTGAGATACCACCTCACACCAGTAAGAATGGTATCTCACACAGTGAGATACCACCTCACACACAGTGACATACTACCTCACTTCCAAAGAAAGGGCAACAATAAGTGCTAATGTGGATGTGGAGAGAAAGGAACACTCTTACACTGCTGGTGGGAATGTAAACTTGTCCAACATCTATGGAAAGCTGTGTGGAGGACCCTCAAATTAATGAAAGTGGAACAACCATTTGACCCAGCAATTGCTCTCTTGGGAATCTACCCAAAAGAGAACTCAGTGTGAGTACAAAGGGACACCTGTGCTCCGATGTTTATTGCAGCACTATTTATAATGCAAGGTCATGGAAACAACCTAAATGTCCCAAAACAGCTGACTGAATGAAAAAAATGTGGTATATATACACAATGGAATATTACTTATCAATTAAAAATGACAGATGATTTTTTGATAACATGGATGGACTGAGAAGAATTCTTATTAGCAGAAACAAGTCAAAAAGAAAAAAAACAGAAACCAAATGGTTTCACTAATATATGGGATATAGGGGAAAAAATAAACAAAAGCCATGAGGAAAAGTCAAAACAAGCTAAGCACCAAACTGAAGCACACAACTTAGGGCAAGGTGGGGGGGGGAGGGGAGAATGGTGGAAAAGGTTGGGGGGGGGATCCCCCAACCTTTGTAAATAGAAACCTTTGTAAATAGAATTACAAAGATGTAAAATTTATATATAAATAAATTTTTTAGATATTTAAAAAAGGATACCTGGGAGATGCTCCTGCCTTACTGACTCTTACCCAGAGGTTCATCCCCAAGCACTGCCCCCCCACCCAGGAGATGTATGGGACCCCCACTTTACGGTAGACTAACACAGCAAAGGTCTCATGGAAGAAGCACATTGGGTGCAGGAAAGCTTGTTTCCTTTCCTACCTATGCTTTATTTCAAAAAGTGCACTGTTCTCCCTTAAAGCACAGGGTCTCGGGAGGAATCCGCTATCTGCCAGTTTGGGTAATCACAATTATTTGCAACTCAAGTCCTTTTATATTATGTTAGATTTTGTATTAGTAGAGTTGGGGTCAGGTCTCAAAAAATTGAAAATAAGGTGATAGTTTAGGGAAATAAAATTCCCAATGTCAGGACTCTTGAATACAGAGCACCTCATTCACTGCACTGACCACGAGGTTGCTGTGTGCACACATAGACATCATGTTTGCATGTATGTCATTAGGACCTCTGTTAAGCAAGCAAATTAAGAACTGATCAGTGGTCATAGAGAAGTGAAAAGGATTTGGAATCACACAGGCCTGGTTTTGAGCCCCAACCCTACCTTGGCACAAACCATACAATCTGTCTTTTCTTGTATTCTTATTTCTGGGATAGGAGACAGGGGGGTTGAGTCTACTCTGCCAGCATTTTCACTTCATGGGATAGGATGGAAGTGAGGAAAGACCAAAGAAGGGTTTTGTAAACAGCAATACATCAGGTAAATACCACCACTTTTATTACCCATTTTTGTGATTTTCAAAACATGCTATGCTACACATCCATGTGTGTAGTGTAATGAGCAGTGTAATAAGTCTAATGAGTCCCATCACTACTATCTATAGCACATTACAATCCCTGGGCTAGAAAAGACCTCTGTTATCAAGATTTTAATGTTGAGGGGGAAACAATATTCCCAGCCAGAGGACACTGAATGGTGGGGTAAGCAACTAGAGAGAAGAAAGCCCAGCTCTGGGTCCAGAGCAGGAGCACTTGACAGTCCTGATGTCTTCAGACAGAAGGTCACCCAGGAACTTTTCTAGAAAGGTATAGAAGACAGATGTGAGTTGAGAGTTTGGAGTTGGTGGGAACATTTTGGGGAAGCAGAGAAACAAGTATGATGAAACAGCAAAAAGCAAATATTACATTGGACCTTCAATAATTTGATGTGTGTGAAGGTCTTCAGTTCCTTGTCTATAGGGTTACAAATCTTTGGGCTCATGAGCTCTACTGAGATTGGGACATGAGGAAGTCAGGTTTTTTCTTGCCCTTCATTTGGAGATAGACTCATCAGTGATTCCAAAGTCAGAATAAAACCTTACATCTCTACCATTTAGACCAAGTCCCAACATATGATATGTTCTCAATAAATATTTATTAAATAAATACATGAAATATTATCTAGAAATAGTATTTGAGTATGATAAAAGTAACAACAGGTTGTAAAGCAGACTTCCATTTTTATGGTTGGTAATGAACTAACTTCAGTATCCCTTCAGCGACCTGCCACATTTTCCACCACCCTTTTCCACAGCCCATATCTGAAGTTGCTTTATCCATGCACAGCTTCCTCTTTTCAAAGTCCAGAGCCAAAACAGCATATACTCATGAGCTCCCTGCTCCCTGACAGAACTGTACTCAGGGGTTCAAAAATTCTCCCTAAATCTTGCAGAGCAGTTAAAAGTCACCACATTTTACAAATGGAGAAGCTAAAGCTCAGAGAGGCCACAAGGTTTTCCCAAATCCACAAAGTCAATTAATAAACATAGAATCATGACTCCAGCTCAAATCCCAGTGACCCCCAAAGCTGTGTCCCCGTCATGTCTGTGGTCAAGTGTCCACCTGGGTTAAGGTCAGGGGCTTAATTTTTTATTACAGGAACAAAGAATGATAAAAGTAACAACAGAAAAAAACCCTATATACTGAGTGACTTGTCTTTCACTGACAAAGCAAATGCTGCCACCTTACTTAATCCCTGTAACAACCCCTAAGTGACCCCGACCATTTTCACTATTTACAGCTGTAGTTCTCGAACTTCAAAAAGGTTAAATACGTTTCTCTAAGGCACAGATATTGAATTGTAAAGTTAAATCTGCACAATTTCAAAGTCTGTCTTCTCACCGTAATATTTTTGGTGTCAATCACAAATGAAGCAAAAATCAAGGGGGAGCTTCCTCTGTGTTTAAAGAAGAATGCAAGACCCTACTAAGAATTGATGAGCGAGCATAATATACATATATGTTAATTATTAGAGCACTATTACCAATTCAAGCCATTTTAGTGAAGTTGTAGCTGATAAGCACACTCTATTTATTAAGCTCTGAAGGAACTGCTCATTAAAAATGACAGTAAACCTCACTCTGCCTTCCTGGATCTAAAACTTTCAAATCTTCTTAAGTCCAAGATAAATAATGGCTTACTCACAGTAATGGTCCAAAAGAAGAACTAAATCTCCTAAGTATATGTCTGCATTCACTAGTGGTCTTAAGGTGAATAAGAGAAAGATGATTTACTTTAGTGCTAAAAATGTTATAAATTAAAATTTAAGCAAATTCCTTAACGAAGGGACCCAATATAAGAAGAGAACCACACAAAACAGGCACCTTGCCAAAAGAAACAAACAAACAAACAAACAAAAAAAGGCTGAAACATCCCCTTCAACCTCACAATTATAAAATATTTCCACCCAGGCGAATGTCTCCATTTGTCAAGGATAGATCTGTGCCCATACTGCTCTCTCATGGTTTGCATCCAGCCTATGAGATGGAATGCCACAGGCTGGTCACATGAACCCGTACCGTTCATTCTCATTCCATCCTTCGGATGCTTTTCCTTAATGCTCCTGGAAGCTTAGGCATTCACCAATGTCTCCTATCTAAGCTTGCTTATATTTAGAGAAATTGAGGGTAGAAGCACACCAAAAAGGGCACTTTGGGCCAACTCCTTCTCCCTTCAGCACCCACTTTTGAGAATGGCTGTGGGGATTACACTGCAGAAAAGCATGATGGGCACTCTCCAGGATTTCCCAAATGTGTGCTATGACAGAGGGAAAGTGTTGTTGGACATCAAAATGGTTTCAGAAGCAATGTTTGGGAAATTGACAAACTTAACAAAATAATAACATAATAACAAAATAATAACAAAATAACAAAACTTAACAAAATAAAAGTAAACAAGTCTCTTACAAAAGATGGAGGGCTTTTCCTACGCAAACACTATGAAATGAACACCTTACGTAATATATCCCAAATATACCTGGTCCTTCTAAAAAGCATCACCTCAAACAGTTAGTAGAACACTCTCCTGAAAATGCCATTTAAGCTTTCTTGAATTCATTCTTGTTTGCAAAATGAACATATCTGGGGGTGGGGGGACATATCCACATGTTCATTCTGAAATGTTCTTATACGCACCTTCCAACTTTCCTTTTACAACCCAGTTTGAAAAATTCTTCAGAAGCCACCACTGAGGTATGCAATTTGGAACGTTGGATAAATATTATGCTACCTGAAGGAAGAGTGGACTATGTAGCACATCCATCTCAGGCTCTAAATGATAGCTGCCACCTCCCTACCTCTCCTTGTCCCAACCCCATTCCACACTGTTGATCTTCACCAGAGATAACATTGTCTGGAGTCCCTGGCTGCACTGGGAGAAATCTGTAAAGACATTTGCTCAGCGAGTGTCAAACTATCTTTTCCAAAGCTGATGCCCAAGTTATAGCTCCCTCTCCTTGAAGACAGGCTTTATTGAAAACCAAAACGTTCTCAGTTTCAACACAGGTCTATCTTCTATAGAGACATTTTATGGAGAATATCTTAATGTAGCCCTCCAGACCACTGGAATAACTGTAAGAAGCCCACGAATACTTGCTTTACCCAAGAAGTCATGTAGGGCAAGATGGGGACTAGGACTGTGCATCCAGAGAGAAAAGTCATGCTCCCTGGGGTTAATCAGAGAGCAGGGAGTCAGTCAGACAGGAGACAACAGACTTGGGCCACAAAGAACACTGAGGCCACAGTGAAGAGATTTCACTGATGGTCAGAAGGGAAACTCCAGGCAGAGAATGTAAACATAAAAACAAATAAGAAAAATAAATACATCTTCAGTGCTTCCCATTCTATAGCAATTGAGAAAACTAATCTTTAGAGCAGATGACATTATATTAGTTTTCATAACAAATGGATGTATGTAGGTCTCCAAGCTAACTGACAATTAACTTTAATTTCAAGTCAGTTGCTCAGGTTCACAGTAACTACAACATTACCCAATGACCACAGTGTATGTATGTGTGTGTCTACGTGTGTATATGAATCCCATCAAAACTCTGATAGCCCGGGTCCAAACTTCAGCCAGATGTGTCCTGCCTCCACATAAAGCTGTGGAAAGATGATATTCTCTCATTTCAGGGCAAATGCCTTAGGTTTTCCTGCATTGAATGCCCTGCATTGAATGCCCAGCAAATATATATATATATATATATATAAATATATATATTAAAATAAATAAAATATATTAAACTTATAATATATTTATATTTAATTTATATATATTTAATTATTTAATTTATATATAATAAGTAAATTATTTAATTTATATATAATAAAGAAATAAATAAAATATATTTATTAAAAAATATATATATATTTTAACTACCTCCAAGATTTTCCAGTACTGTGTAATGGGGTTAGCCTTCCAGCAGTATTAGCTGAGTACTCTTGAAACCTGCCAATGAGGGCAGGCTCCTTACTGCACCAGCCCTGCCAAGCTCTTGCATTTGACCTTGAGATATGGGAGCAACCGGGTCCTTTCCAAAACATAACTTAAGATATGCTTCTACTTAGATATTAATTTCCCAAGTGCCAGCTGCTATCAGGTCTCTCTGAAGATACCTTGAGTATAAATGGAAGTAGCCTGGGCATAGATCAGTGCCTATCTGTGCTTCTGCTGAAGAATCAGTCCTCTGCATGGTTTCAAAGTCAGCAGATACCTGCTGCTCCATAAAGTAAGCCTTTTAAGAATATACACCATCTCCATTTAGAAATTCTTTAAAATTATGACAAATATATATCATTTCCCAAAGGCACTGAGAACAGTTTTGTATACTATATATTCCTATGTGAGATCCTGGGTTGACAGGGCAAGCTTTCCTATCTCCCACAGGGATCTGAATGCAACTACAGGGGAGCTAAGCCTTTCTAGGCTTGGATACCAGTTGAGTTGCTCTTGAAAGAACTGATTTGAATGTCCTTTGCTATTAATAGTATATTTCAGTTTTACGAAATACAAAAATGTTTACAAAGAACTCACTTCTTTTGAATACCTCTTTTGCTTCAAATGACATTTTCACGTCATTTCATTGGATCCTTTGAACCCCTATTGTGCTCCACATTCAGGCAGGAAACTGAGTCCCAATCACATTAAAGAACTCCTCACACCCACAAACTGACAGAGCTGGGACCAGAAACTGGGTCCATCAAAGACAATGGCCCAGGATTTTTCTCCTGCCTTGCCTTCTCCTCCGACATTTCCGTACAGAGAATTATTTTCTCTTCTCTTTCTGCCTGGGGAGAGAGAGTTGGTTGGTTGCAAAAGAGATTCCGAAGATTTATGCATTTTAAGGGATGTGACCTGTATTAGCTTGGAAAAATAAGAAAGAAGGTACACATGGATTTATTTATTATTCATCTTCAAACATAAAAAAAGCTTTAATTATTTAAGTGCTATCAGTAAAAATCATAGAAATCAGAAAAAGACATTTCCCCTTAAAGAGAGGAGTCTTTTACATGCTTTCCTCCTGTTAAACTTCAACCAACATGATGAGTTATGTGAGCCCGCCACGCAGAATAGCGATATGTATCATAATTGCAGCTCTCCATGTGAGCTATCTATCAGAAACCTTAATGTAATTGCCAGACTGAATCCTAATTCATCTCTGAGAGAAGCTTATTACTTTGGGAGTGTTGTATCACCTGCTTTTAAATCACACACAAGTATAGCTTCAATGATCTATTTAGTCTTCAATGCTTTAAGCATGGCTGTCTGTGTCTACATTCATTTCCCATCTGCCAGCCAGTTCAGGCAAAACACTGGTCAACTGGAGGGCAGTTTCAGACCCTTCTCTGCATCAGTGCTCCTACCTCTGTTTCTTTCCTTCCAATCCAGGCCTTTATATAGTGACCAGAGTAGGTTCCCTGAAATCTGAAACTTCCTAGGTGATGCCTTCAAGTGACCCCCATCACCTACCTGCAGAAGACATCATCTGCCTCTTCCACTTCAACTCACTTCCGCCAGCTTCAAGCAGGAACAGAATGTTGGCAATGCTAGAAATAGGTAACATCAGACTGGAAACTGGTAAATAACTGAGTCTGCCTGTTGCCTCTAAGAGACTGTGGATACTCAAGATGTGAAACAGAAACTTAACAATCTCTCTTAGAACACAGAAGAAAAGGACAAAAAGGTAAAAGTCATTGTCAAAAAAAAATGGTCAACATGCTACCACAAACACCAAATATATATATATATATATATATATATATATATATATATATATATATATATATATAAATGCATTCCAGGAAAAAGACATCAGTACAGAGTACAACCTATAGAAATAACAAATAAAGATATAAAAGATGACATTGTTGGGTCAAAAAATGACCTATGTCAGTATGTTTTAAAAAAAATCCTTGCAGATACTCATTCTTAGTAACCTTCTGCAGAAATTTGTATGTGGAAGGACAAAATAGGGTTTAATAAGCACCCAAGCAAAAATAATAAATGAGTTTACTGGCAAAGAAATAGAATCAGGCTGCCCTCACCTTCTCCTGGTGCACAAGCAGCTGGGACACACATCCATCAAGCTTGAGGGACAGTCCGCCTGTGACCCGGGGGAAATGGCAGGCACATTGTCCTTCATTTATGAAAACAGGAGGAAGATTATCTTCAGACTATTAAGGCTGAGAAAGCCCCCAAGGTGCTCTTCTGGGTGGTAACAGCAAAGAAATGTGTCCATGGGAATGAATTCAGTCCAATCAAATCAAAGAGAAACAACATTGAGAGCTCGAATTGGAAATTGTAGTGTAAAAAGGTCGTCATTTCTGAAAACAGTTAAATGCAGTGTTGCCTGGGATTGGCTACAAAACTGCAAATATTAAAACTTTTTGAAAGCAAATATAAGAAATCAAAGTCTAAATCTACCCAAATAAGCATCGGCATCTCCCTCTGGACAAGTTCCCAGGACCCACAGGGTAGGCCAGCACCCCGTTTCCTTCCAGTCCCTGCTTCTCTTGCCTAGATGCTCATTTCACAGCCACACTTGGCACTGGTTTCACATCTTCACCATAAGAAGAACATTAGGCCCCTCAGAGGAGGGGCTGCTTTATGCGTCTTTGCCCTACTGTGACATGCAGTGTGGAACTGTCAATGTCTGTTGAAAGAATGAATGAGGATGAATGCAAATGTCCCATCATTCTATCCCAGGTAACCTTCCCAGAGAACATGACCTCTGAATCCTGGCAGGATTCCAATGAGGGTTTCTGGAGTGTGCATTAAATGTTTGCTTGGAGCAGCAGGGAAGCTCCCCTCAAGTCCAAAAAAACACAGGTAGGCTCATTGTGTGAGAGAGACCACATCCTCTGTGGATTAAGGGACATGCTAAGGGCTGTGATTCTTGCCACTGCTCTCAGACTCTGTTACAGTCACTCCTGTGAGACCAAAGAGGAAACTGAGGCTTACAGAGCTCATGTAAGATCTCCAGGTACACATTGTAAGGGCTGGGACTGAAGCATGATTGCCTTTCATGACTGTATGCACATGTCTGCCTCCACAAGCCCAGAACAGTCACATTATGAGGCGCATGTGTTTTATCTCCAGAATGTGAGCTGCCCAAACCCAGCATGATTCCTAATGGGCACCTCGCATAGGCCAATCAGTATGCTATGGAGGGAGTGTTCACTGTACATTAGGCAGTTTAGTTTACCAGGACAATAGGGCATCACTTGATGAATGGGGTTCTGGTTGCATTTACATGAGTGGGGCCTGGAGTGCAGGCTTCCTGCGCTTGATAAGGGGCTCAGTGATGCATCACTCCACAGTGCCAGCATGCATGAGTCAGAAGTGATGAATGGGGCTCCAAGAGGAAGAGTTGGGGATGGTGCGGAGCCACAACACACCAGGTCCCACTGATACGGTACCTGATTAGGGCTTAAAGAACACCAGCTCACTCAAAAGCCAGTCACTCCTACATTCCTCCACTTGTTATAACTGACTAAGCACCTTGTCTAAGCCAATGCTTTCTAGATGTTGTAGATATGAAAGCCATAGTCCTTATTCTTACCCTACATCTGGTACTCAGGGAATCAACTATTAATGACTTACTATTCTGTAAGTATACTTATATTCTGCAAGTATCCAAACACTGTACATGCCACCTTATCTCCTGAATCTTCATAACCATCTACAGAGTAGGGATAATCCTCATTTAAAGAATGGGAAAACTAAGACCAAGAAGAATTAGCTAATCCTCCAAAACAACCCAAGTGATTAATTAAAGAACTTGAGTTTAAATTGAGGTCCACTGACCCAGGAACCCTTACTACTAGTTCTTCTGCAATTCCACAGATGTTGTTGACAATGGACAAAAGGACCCTATAATGTCATTCTATGTATTTGCCCATCCACATTCTCACAACAACCTCATCAGCTACATATTCTTTTCCAATTGAGATTCTCAGGGCTCAGAGAGATTAAGCTATTTGGCCAAAGATACCTAGCATGTGAGGGGTTGGGATTGGATGAAGTAAGCTAACATGCCAAATTCTCCCAAGAGCCTGACCTGGTCTGTCAGTTGAGTGGAAAGGGAAGTTTACAAGCCTTTGGTTTACAAAGTGAATTCCTCTAAATAAACACCCTCATCAAATGTGGCCCTTATGCAGCAGCACAAGTTGTACTTTCAAAAGCAATAGTAATCTGGTTTTGGCAACATATTGTGCTTATGTGCAATGGCACGCAGGGAGGGCCAAGATAGGGATAAACCAGATCTCTCCGGATTAATTTTACAACAACTTAGGAGTCTATAATTACTTAAGCATAAAACTTAAAAAAAAATAAGAAGTGAAGATCAATTCAATTTGACAAACAGTAAACACCCAATTTAGGATCATCTCTGTGCTGTTGTTGGGGGAAAATGCAATAGCTACTGGGTTTCTAGAAGGACTCAAACTCCTCAAATGTGATGACATCATGCTCTCAAACCTCCTAACAGAAAAAACTGACTACTCTTCATTGCTGAGAACTTAGTTATATACCAGGTTTGTACTTTTGATTATCTCCTGATCTCTGGTATGATTCACTCAGGGCCATCTTCTTTCTCTGACAAGGTCTTTTAGCTGGGCATATTTTTTGCCCTCTAGATGGGCACTCCTTTTAGTCCCAACTTCATGGTCCCAGAGGCCATGGGGATCACTTCTGTGAGTGCTGTCAGAGGCCTGGTGGCCAGGTCCTGCAAAGGAGCCTGCCCTAAGGATTAAAGGCAGGGAGCAACATGCTTAAGGTATGCACTGCTCAGCTCCTTCCCAGCAGTTTGCTGCAATATGGCTGACTTCCTCCCACCAAATGGATGCTCACAGTTCCTGTCAGACTGGCCCTCTCAGCTTTACTTTCAGATTCCCTGATGTGTCCTTGCTCCTCGGGCCAGGAGGTGGACACTGGGCTCCATCATGTCTAGAATAGCTACTACACTGTCTCCTGTCACTCACAAGAGCTGCACTTTGTAAATAATCCCTTTATTAACCTTTCTTCAAACCACCTAATTTGAATGTGCCATCTGTTTCCTGCCAGGCTGCTGTCTGATACCATCTTTGAGAGCAGAAACCATGTTTACTGCACAGTTTCATTACCTATGTTATCAACCACGGAGCAAAATCGGGTCCACAGTGGGTGGAAATTGCTTGATTGGCTATCTCTGTGCTGGAGCAAGAGTTGGATGGATAGTGAATTTATTTAAATTGATTTTTTTTTTTGCAAATGGAATTCAATTTTAATTGGGAGAGTTCAGTGTTTCTAAATTCATTTTGGAGACATAGATCTCCTAGGAAATCTAATGAAAGCTATAGACCTTCAACCTAGAAAAATACGCAAATGCATGTTTTTACAAACAGTTGCATAAATCTTCAGGCTGTTCTTAAATCACAAGTTAAGTAAGAGCCTCTGCAATAAAGCTATTATTTATTAAAATAAAGAATCCTATTATGATGTTAGTACTCTCTTCCTAATTTTAAGACACAATCAGTTCTAAATGCTGTGTTACTATTTGTAGTGGCAGTAACAGTAAATGTAATAGTGTTTAAATGGGCATAGCATTGGGTTTATAAATCAGTGTGGGATTATCAGCAATAAAACACAAAAATCTTGAAGCTCATAAATCATAGAAAAAAGAAGTAACAACAGGGGCACTAATAAAGCCCTAACTTTGTGCCCAAATTGCTATAACTGTTTTACAAATATTAAATCATTTGATGGCCAAAATATCCCCAGGAGGTCAGTTCTATTCTTATTGCCCCCATGGAAGTAAGATTGGTTTGACCTTTTTCACTACTTGGGAAAAGGGAAATCACTTTTTGATCAGGAAATCAGGCTCAGGAAATATCAGAGTGTTGTGATACCTGACAGTCAGTTCTTTAAGTCCTAATTTCCAGAGCACTTTCCCATTAGTACTGCCATTCACTTGGCTATTTGCATTGTGCTCAGCTATCATACATATTCCTTTCAATCAGACCAGTGATTTTCAACATCTTTTCCAAGGTGGCACACTTGAACTATGATGTAGACTGCAGCACTTTAGTAAAAGTAATTAAGCAAGAATATATGGCTTCCTACATACTGCACTAGCCCTTCCTAAGAGTTGTGTACAGCTCAGTTAATCCTCACAACAATTCTAGTATTAGGAGAGCTAATATTTCCATTTTGCTCCACCCAGATTATAACCTCCATTGCTCTGTGCACTCCCATATTACTCAGCCTGCTGCCCTAACATCAACCCTGTCTCCCCCCTCTGAAATACACTGTGGTATGCAAACAAGGATTACAGTGATATCCTTGAATTTACTCACTTTTTTTTTCAAATTACTAATCTGCTAATTGTATTATTTAATTATACCCAGGAGCATGGTATTTGTACCTCCTAATAGGTGCCAGTCATACAGAGACTGAGGCCCACTATGGTGTGCAGGGTCTAGATATCACCAACACTATGTCCCCCAAACCCAAATGCCATATCCCAGGCTGTTAGTTAACGTTTACATAAATGCATGCAAGGGTATATGACTGATGCTAGTAAGGCTAACCCTCAAGTTTTAAAGGCCCAAGTAATTAAAAACAAATTTGGCAAAAAGATTGGGAGAAGGAATTAACAGAGACCAAATAAGACTGTCTCTTTCCTTATTTCTTCAAAAGTCCCTCAATGATCATCAAACTCATCTGACAGACACTGTAGAACTCAGAAAATATCAAAAGCAAACTCATCTCAATCCCAACTTTAACTTTCAGCTTATTCCAATGAAAACACAAAAGTCTCTTGAGGCACTTTCTACTGATGTTTTTGGAAGTAGAGGCTAATTTTTTACAGTTCAAAGTCTCGAAAGTGGATAGATGTCCTGGATCCTGACTGCCACTTTCAAACCCTTTCCCTGACTTCCTCATTCAAAATCTTCAACTCTTTCAAAACATATTATTATACATCCTCAGTCAACTTGCTGAATCTAGTCATTCACCAGTAACTTCAAACCAGCCTCCCTGTTTCCTCCCCACCACCACTCTTGTCTTCTTTAGAGGACTTGGATATCCAGTAAAAGGACTTTTCCATAATCACAACATTTCAGTTCCTTAAGCAGTGCAACGCAATAATTGTTTTTCTTCACCATCTCAGGTACCCATGCTTAAGGTCATACATCATCACCAAACACTGACCCAACTCTCAAATTCCTATTTCAATGATCAGTCCCCAATGATCTCCCTATCCTTCTCATCAATCACTGAAGAACAAATTCACTAAAAGTTTTTTTAGGGTATTCAAGCCCAGGACTCTACAGACCCTGACACTTTGTTACTGTCAATCAAGTCTGGGGGTGTGTCCCCCTTCTCATCCTTATTCAGTTTACGGCCCATGTTTCAGCAATATA
Source organism: Uropsilus gracilis (assembly GCA_004024945.1). Taxonomy (NCBI): domain Eukaryota; kingdom Metazoa; phylum Chordata; class Mammalia; order Eulipotyphla; family Talpidae; genus Uropsilus; species Uropsilus gracilis. The sequence goes on along the minus strand of PVHY01001126.1, from coordinate 26,915 downwards.
ATCTCTGCAAACTCCTTACCTGCCTCAACTCTGTTACCTTTTCTGCAGTCATAATCCAACCACTTGACTCCAACATCCCCTTACCATTCAGCATCTCTGTGCATATGTCTAGAGAACAGTACTAACTTGGTACATACGCATAAACCTAAATCTCCAGTAGGTGTTTGGAACTTTGGACAGAGCCTCCATATTTTCCCCAGCAAATTCATTGTTTCACTCCACAAGTAATTATTTGACACTCTCCCTTCTATCTTTGGTGAAAACTCCCTTCCCCTCCCTAGTCTTAGCCTCACCTCATATTTTATAAGAGAACAAAGGAAATAAAGGAACCACCTCATCTTTCCATTCCCAAATTCTCCAACAACCTGGCCTCTGTTTTCATATAATGTTTTCTTTCCTGTCACCATAGAAACCTTCCTGCTCCCAAGGCCAACCCTCTTCTGTGCTCTCAGCATGTCCCCTTGTCCATTCAAGATCTTTGCACCTGCAACTTCCTTCTTTCTCCTAAACAGGCAACTTTGTTCTTAGACAGAGACATGCCTTCATGTTGACTCTCTGAAGCACTTCACACCTTATAATTCTACTCCCCACTTCAGCCACTACCACATTTTCACACTCTTGTTTGTTGTAACCTTTCTCAAAAGATTAAACAAACTGGATGATTCTCAGTTCCGTCCCCCATCTCTTTTGGCCATCTCCAACTGGGCTCCATCCCCATGGCTTTGCTGTCTTACCACAGGTTGTTAGTCATCTGTGTCCTGATAAATTCAGTGGTTACTTCTTGAATCTCATCGTATTTAGCCACTGAGAGAATCACACTGACTTTCATAAAACACTTTTTACTTTAGATCTCTATGTTTTCACGCTGTCTTAGACTTCCTCTTGCAGGGACAGGCTGCTGTTCCTTTCTCTTTATAGGACTCCCTCTCCTGGACTCAATCGTGGCCAATGGCTTGTTCTCATCTATTTCCAAGCTACACTAAAATGCTCATTACTTCTAATATGATGACAATGCCATTATTTCATTCCCAGACCTGAACTTCAGGGTTGATTACTCAACCATCACCTAAACATCTCCATTTGATGCCTTATGGATAGCTCAATACATTCAGAACTAGTCTCCTGATCACCTCCACCAAACATCTTGCTTTCCTTGTCTTCCCCATCCCACTATCAATCCAGAGAACAGTTCAAACATGAAGGAGGTTCCCTCTATATATTGCCTGCCTAATGAATTCATCAGTCAGACCTGTGACTCACCTTTCAAAATTTTCCAAAAATTCATCGACTTTTCACCACTAATGGTGAAAATGATTACTTTTACCTTAGTGTAGGTCATTCCTTGCTGGACAATTGGAAGAAAAGGCATTTGTTTTCCCTGTTTTCCTTACTGTCTATCATAGTTCAACCCCTCTAGTAGTCTGCTAGTAACCTTGGTAGCTACATGTGGTAGCAATAAGCAAAAAGCAGTTATTTTGAGAGACTTCCTGATTTGACCCATTTTCCTCTTCATCTCATTGACTGCCCACCCCTGAATGCTCTGCAGTCATGTTAGGCTTCAGTTTCTAATCCAATGAACAAGTTTCCAGTTTCTTCATCTTTTCAAGATTGGCATTTAAATTTCAGTTCAAATTATATCTTCTCAGAGAAGCCTTTCCTGACCACTTTAGGTAAAGCAGCCTGCTTTTGAAGTGTCTCTGTCTCCATCTATTTAATCTGTTGCACATATTTTGTGCAAAAAACACTCACTATGCTCTGGGTACTGTCTTTAGTGTGTTAGAAACATTGATATACTAAGACTTCATAAAATTACATGCAATAAATTGTATAATTGTCCCATTTTACAGATGGAAAAATGGAAGCACAGAAAAACTAAGCAACTTGCCTAACATTCAATAGGTAGCACATGTCAGTATAAGTACTCAGGTAAAGGCATTGGAGCTTATACCTTCTAGAAAGGATATATATTTGAAAATAAGTTATTAGTATTGGAGTTAGGTGGTGTTGTGTAAAAATCATTTAGTGAGCATGAACAAACCGATCTCTTTCTGAGGTATAGTTTTTTATTAGTGAAATGAGAACATTGAACTTGATAACTTCCACCAGAGCCATGATAGTTTAATATCCTTGTCATAAATGGGTGGATGATCTGGGAGCTTAACCTAGATGTTTTGAGTACTACTGAAACCACAACTACTACTACAAACAGTGCTGATAATATGATGTTATCAGTTACCATTTGCCGAATGTCTCCTGCTGTGACCCTGATCTTAACATGCACATCTAATCCCCACAACTGCCCTTGAAGATTACCTTCCTATTATATAAAAGACAACTGGTACTCAAAGATGTTAACAAAATCTCCCAAGGTCACACAGTCAAGAATTGGTCAGGCTAGAGTTCGAAACAAAACGGGCTTGACAGACTCCCCTCTTCCCTATTCACCTTTTCCCAGTAGTTTTCACTTCTCCATTTACTTTCCTTTTAGTATGTATCATCCTCTTACATACTGATTTATTATGTATTTGAATTATTTTTCTTCCCATTAGAATGTGAGATTCACAAGGGCAGTCCCGTCTGCTTTACCCACTAACACATCCCACATGTCCTAGAGCAGTACGCCTGGCATCCAGAAGGTACCCAGTGGAAATAAACCACTTGAATGAGTTCCAAAGCATTTCAAAGAGGCCTCCTTAAGTACTGTGTCCTCCATCTGTGACGCTTATAGCTAGTTGCCTCTCCATGTCTCCATGACACACGATGGCTGATGATGGCCACAACCTGCCTGTGGACTGATTTTGTACATCCTACAAACTAAGAAGCATTTCCATAAGAAGAGGAAGGGGATGAGGAAGAGGAAAAAGAGGAGGTGAATAAAGTAGAGGAAAGGAGGAAGAGAGAGAATAACATCAAGAACCAACCAATAGAGGCTGTATGACCTGCAGATACTAAAACATCTGAACGTTTACAAAAAAATTGCAGACCCCCGCTTGCTCTACACGATCAAGAGTGACAGATGGGCTTGCTCCCCTTGAGGCCTCTGGAGAGTGTCCCGTGCCCACTGCTCCGACACCCCTCAGACAGACACTCCTGCGTTACCCTGAATGACACATTCTTCCTACACTGTTAATTCCATGTTTCCAGTCCATTAGGGGAGCTAATGTGGTACACAGCAGAGTGCTCGAGAGGTTTCTTCACAGGAGTTTCTGAAAAATCCTTTTCTTGAGAGTAAAGACATTCTTTATTATCTAATAAAATAGTTATATTGTGAATCAGGAGTCCATGATTCAGCTAACGTGATTCCATTAGCAGTTAACACCACCCCTTGCCGCTTAGTTTCTGTTGTGTACCGAATGTTCTTTCTCCAACATCCATCCACTGTATTTGGCTGGCTTTGAAGTTAAGAGAGGCCATCCAGGCCTGCCTCCTCATAAATGCCCAAGCTGCACAGCTGATAGACTCATAACGCTAAAGACGTACTGACAAGCTGCTGCAGCAAGGGTGGCATACTCGGACTGCAAACTGCAGGCTGAAAGCTGGTGCATGCACACAGATAGGATTGTAATCAAACTGTGCTTTCTATGGGCAACATGAGAAATGTTGGGCTGCTGAATATCCAGAGGGAGAACCTCGGGAGTTGTGTCATGCCCAGCACTGTTCTGCATCTGATGGAACCAAAACTGTCATCAGCGATGCCCTATCTCATCATCGTTTCTATATTAATTCCCCCAAGGTTGCTAAATTCAGTAATCAGTCTTTAGTCAGTCTCTGAGAGGATCACATAGGTTTTCAGGAAACAGTGACCTGATGTGCCACTTTAAATGAGCAGGTGTGGGCTTCTCCCCACCACTTCAAACTTGATTTCTCTCAGAAAGAAGGTAAGACTAAGTCAAGACTTCCTGTCCACTCTTGCTACTATGCTTGTACTATGTCCTGGTCAAGAATGCCTGGGCCTTGCTCTTCTGCACATTCTCTGCTGGGGACAATCTCAATGACAAGAGGCACTTTTGCCAGGAAGTCCACTGAATGGTGTGTGGAAATGAGCCTCATGGTTTTTTTCTGGACCACAGTGCATTCCCTGCAGCAAAGCCTGGGAAACCTAACAAAAATATTCAGTGCCCTTTGTGGTAGGCAATAAACGGGTAGTATGTGAGTACTGAGAAGAGGGTTCAGCCATTGCTAAAACATGGGCACAAGTCTGGGCACAGACATGCCAATCCAGTCTCTCTTATGAGATGGAAGGACTCAGAGTTTGCGTCCCCAAGACTGGAGGCAGTGCTCTGGGAAGAATTCAGGAGATAAGGGGGTCTGGAAATAAACAGTCCTCATCCACAGAGGACCAGGGCCAGATAAGATAGAGAGAGGTGTCCAGAGAGTAAAATCTGAGGAGGTGCTTCCTCTGCCCCGAGCAACGGTGAAGTGCAGGGGTGATCCTGAGGCTGAGCATTTATTTAATTCTGTGACCTGCTATTTCATTCACCTCACCCTACTATTGACTTTGCTCAAAAGGAGAGGATCCGGGTCTTTTCAAGCCATGGTGGAAGATTTCACTTTCCTGTAAGGAGAAGAATGGTCTGTCTCTAAAGCCGCCTGCACTGTGGCTTTAATAGGCCTCACACATAGAGCCTCCTGCAAGCAGCAGTGTGTCTCACTAGAATATAATGATATTACTTTGATTTCACCATATTTACTTTCACAGATTTATTGCAAGTGATATTAGTTTTTCATTTGCAGTTAAAATAGAAAGCTTCCTTTTAAAATAAATTTACCTGAGCAAAAAAGTAAGTTTCTCTAAAGGAAAGTATTGTCAGTCTCAGAGCAGGGAAAATGCAGGTGCACTATGGAGTGAGAGTGGGCTGGGAAGTGGAAAACAGGTTCCCCAATTTGACTGCTCTTTAAAAGAAAAAGGTTGACCTGAGTGGGCTGAGGGAAGAGCACTGAGTTCCCTTGGTAGTAAGTGCTGTATTTCATTCTGTCCACTGAAACTGCCTCAAGAAGCAGACTGCAGGCTTATGGAAAAGTCCTTAGCTTTCCATTTCCCATGGAAATGATCCAGACACTGGCTACTCCATCAGTTCTCAGAAAAGCAACTAAACCCACTCTGCAGTCACCTCTGGAAACATCTCTACAGAAAATACTAAACCCAGGGAGCTGCTTTTTATTTCCAGAAGACTGAAAGCCTCTTAGTCTCAGGTGAGAACAATAGGATGGGGGCCATTCTTGGTAAAGATGGCCCTCATGTCCCAGTTCACCTCTTTGGGGCATGACATTGTGGTGATCAGTGAGGTTATACTCTGGTACCTCACATAAAAGGAATCCTAAAGACAAAGGTTTTTTTTGTTTGTTTATTTGTTTGTTTTTTTAACCAAGGATGCCCTGCCCTGCCCTGTCCTGCCCTGCCCTGCCTGGGTGCATAGATTGGAAGGGGACAAGCTAACTTGGGAAGAAAATCTAATCAGAAGCAGAGACTGTGTTCACACTTCCGTGCTCAGTTCCTGTGCCAGCAGGAGTGCAGAATGAGGTCCTTCCTATTCCCAGTGAGCAGAGGGAAGGCTGAATGAAGAGCTAGAAAATATGTGACCAAGGAGAGGGGTTTCTTAGTGTTTCACAACTTTGAACTCTAAGCCCACACACAAAGAGCAGCTTATGTCTTAAGGCAATGCCACGCATCCCAGTATAGTATCCTGAGGTGAGAAAGATAAAGACAGTCACAGAAGGACCAAAAAAAAAGTCTTCAAGGTACAGTTCACAGATGCACCTTTCACTTGCTTCCTACATGCAATTTAGAATGAGCCTAACATGCTCAGAGCCTCAGTTTCCTCTTCTCAAAATGATTTGATGCTTCCTATGGGGAAAAAAGCACAGGCCCATCAGAAAGTGCACTGGACATGCAGAAGCGTTAGTCACACCAAAAGCCATAGGGAGGAAACAGTGGAAAAACCCCAGCTGGGCAAGCTAGGAGCAGGGAGGCTACAGCTACTGCCAGAAAAGGCTCTCATGGTGGTCCCTGGTAAAGCTGACCTGGGGGTTTGGGAGTAGTTAGCCCCAAATGATGGAGACCCTGGGGCAAAGAATGGTCTCTGAGCAGCCAGAGTGGTGAAAGCAATGTTCATTCATTTTTCGTTCATTTGCCATCATCTGAATTCATCCAGCAAATATTTGAATGACATATCTGCTGGGTGTCAGAGACCATGAATATAAATGACAGAAGGGTTTTATCCTGTAGCCATGACCCTCAGACAACAGTTTCCCACGTTTCTGGAACACATGTGTCCTGGTGCTTTAAAAGGAAGCACTTCTGAACAGAAGCTTTTTAGTTTGATATAGTCCCAGCTGTTTATGTTTTCCTTCATTTTTTTGCCAACCATAGTTGTTTCTCCAAATGGATTACTGAGGTGAAATTCATGAAGGGTTTTGCCCAGATTTTCTCCTATGTATTTTATGGTTGCAGGTCTCACTTTCAGGTCCTTTATCCATTTTGAGTTAATTTTTGTACAGGGTGTGAGGGTGTTGTACTGGTTCATTTTTTACAAGTTTTAATCCGGTTTTCCCAGCACCAATTTACTGAAGAGGCTATCCTTGTTCCAGGGTATGTTTTTTGCCCCTTTGTCAAAGATTAGTTGACAATATTTGTGTGGTCTTATTTCTGGGTATTCAATTCTGATCTATTGGTCTGTCTGTTTTTGTACCAGTACCATGCAGTTTTAAGTATTATGGCTTTGTAGTAAGTATTATGGCTTTGGAATAGGAATACCTCCGTTCTCTCTTCTGTTTGTCAAAAGGGTTTTGGCTATTCGGGGTCTTTTGCTGTTCCATATGAATTTCAGTAATTTTGTTCTATCTCTTTAAAATATGTCATTGGGATCTTTATTGTAATTGCATTGATCTGTAGATGGCCTTTGGTAGTATGGCCATTTTAATAACGTTGATTTTTCCGATCCATGAACAGGGAATGTATTTCTACTTTTTAACATCATCTTCTATTTCTTTTAAGGATGTTTTATAGTTTCTGCTCAGCAAAAGATATAATAAACAAAACAAAAAGAAACTCAACTGACTGGGAGGAAATTTTTGCCCTCCAGACAAGTGATAAGGGTCTGATAACAAAGATCCACAAAGAGCTCCTACAGCTCAACAAAAACAAAGCAAAAAACCCAATCAAAAAATGGGGAGAAGAACTAAAAAGACACTTCACCAAAGAGGAGATACAAAGGGTTAATAGGCATATGAAAAAATGCCCCACATCACTAATAATCAGGGAAATGCAAATGAAAACCACACTGAGATACCATCTTACACCAGTAAGAATGGCCCATATAAATAAAACAGACAACAACAAATGTTGGCACGGATGTGGAGAAAAAGGAACTCTCTTACACTGCTGGTGGGAGTGCAAACTGGTCCAGCCACTAGGGAAGACTGTGTGGAGGACCCTCAAACAATTGAAAGTGGACTTACCATTCAACCCAGCAATCCCACTACTAAGAATCTACCCAGAGGACATGAAAACATTAATTCAAAAGGACACATGTACGCACATGTTCATTGCAGTCCTGTTTACAATTGCCAAGAAATGGAAACAAACAAATGTCCCAAAACAGATGATTGGCTAAAAAAAAGTGGTACATATACATGATGGAATACTACTCATCCATCAAGGAGGACAAACACATGTCATTTGCAGCAACCTGGATAGAACTAGAAAGACTCATACTAGCAGAAATAAGTCAAAAAGAAAAAGAAAAGTACAGGATAGTCTCACTTATATGATGGACACAGGGAAAAACAAACAAACAAATAAGAAAGAATGAAAACAACCAATGGGACTGAACTATGGAGCGAGAGAGGAGGAGGGGGAAAAAGGTGGGGGAGGTGAAGAGCACAAAAGATCAGGATGGTTAACAAATGTTAGTGAAGTGGGAAAGTCCCAGGGTACACAATAACGAACTAATGTAATATAAATATACATATATATATATATATATATATGCAAAAACAAAAAAAAAAAAAAACGTTTACCAGATATCGGAAGAGACCAACAGGCCAAACAACGAACAACTGAACATCAACTTAACCAATCAACAAATCGCAGAAAAATGGGAGATGGAGTGACTGGAGGGGGGATATGGAGGGGGGAGGAAAAATCAATTAATGCACAAATGTGACAAATCTACAAATCAATAAAATGAATTTTTCAAATAAAATAATAAAAGGAAGCACTTCTTTGAATGCACTAACTCTGCCATGAAAACTGAATGGATTTTATTGCAGAGGTAGTGTCTCTTTGAGACCATCCCTTTATTCTCGTAACACAGTTTTCACAAGAAACTTGGGCCAGAGGATGCAGTCATGGAGACTAGCCTTTCTCCAAGAGCTGGTGATGCATACAAACAGAAGACAAAGACTAGGTGGTGGCAGACAGGACCCAGGGGTAAGTGGGTGCACCAGGCGGCAGACCTAACTAACCTATATATGAAAAGAGTTAAAGTAAGGAGTTCCCATAGCCAAGAATGTACAGCTGCACATCTCTAAGAGTGAACAGCTTAGAAGAGTTGAGTAATAGTAGAAAGAGAGGGAAGCACAGTGACTGGGTAGGATGCTAGGAGGAACACTGGGATTACGAGGGAGGGGGTGTATCTGCAGACCCCATGGAGAGGGCATGGAATTTGGAACTTATCCTGGAGGCCAGAAAGGAGGTCAATGGCCTATAACTATTGATACCTACTCAGAGGCAGTTATAAGTTACAGCAAGCTTCCACAAACCCCAGAGTCCCCCTCCACCCCCCATTCACTGAGCTGACCTACCAGTTATCCAAGCAGCTGGTGCCTTCCCCATGGTGATAAATAACTTCCCACACTTCATGTTGCTTATTCATATGCCATGCACACCCACGCATGTGCGTGTAGACACACACATGAACATTCACTCTTCATTCACTCTATTGTCTGGGATTTATCCTTTGTGCTTAATGGAAGAGTCAGGAACTATCACCAATTAGCTTAGTAATTTTGTACTATCTCTTCATCCACCTGCTTCCTGCTTTGTTTTTCTTATCTGCAAAATAGGAATGATCATGCCAAACTTAACTTGGTGAGTTAGTAAGGAAATAAATGTTTCCCAAGTATCTTCAGAAAAATGAACGAGACAACTGGAATTATGTGAAACTCCATATCCTGATGCTACATTTCTCACCTGGGTGAGTGGTATGGAAACAGAGCTAAAGGCACATGGTTGTGTAGAGAAGGGCAGAGCAGAGGAGGGAGTACCTGGGCTGGGCACTGGGAGGGCACAAGCCTGAGGTGGAAGAGCTCCTGGTTGTACAGTTTATCTGCTGATGGAGGAGTCGGGGGAACTGGGGTTCTGCTCCTATCTTTAGCGGTGGGACATACTAAGGGAGTGCTGGGTCTGCACCTGTTCTGAAAACACGTGCCAGGACCCCAGATTTCAGAGGGTCTGGGCAGACTTTTGCAGCATACAGCCGGTCAGAGTGCTGCTGCTGCCTGTCCCCAAGTGGACCTAATCAGCCTCCATGGTGTATAATAAAGCCATTCTCTGGAGAAAAAAAGGAAAAACCTCTCTCAGCAGCACTTGCAGATTTCCGAGGCCAATGTCAGCTACCCAAAGTTTAAGACGGTTATACCCAAAAATGTATAGGGAGAAATGATTATTTCGAGTATAATAAGAAAAATACTTTTAATTATTTGCTCCTCTTTTCTGCTACCTCAGTTCATCAGTGACTTCAAAAGCAAAAGAAGCTTCAAAATTAATGATCTCCCTGCTGCAATGGTCTAAAAGACAAGTCATTAAAGGATCCTTTTTTTTTCCTGTGCCACCCCCTCACAGAACACAAGTGAAAATTCCAGCAAGAAGGCTCTTATTCTTCTTCTTGATCAAGATATGGAAGCTGCTTATATTTTGAAGAAAGATATTAGCATCAACAACATAAAGAATCCCTTTTGTTTCTTCTACCAGAATTGTAATCTGGGCCATCCTGTGGCTCTTGGCATCTCTGTACCCACCCTTGGCATCACTTCTGTGTTGTGAGAGGGCAGAATGTGGGGTTAAGAACATCAGTCCTGGCATCAGACTCTGGGCTTGAAGCCCAGGTCTGTGGATCACCAGCTGTGAGGCCTTGAGGAAGTCACTTGTGTGCTCTAAACCTCAGTTTCCTCATCTGTAGCATATTTCCCTCCAGGGATGCTCTGAGGATTAAATGAGATAGGCATATAAAACCCTTTACATGTGGCTGTATACAGAACATGCTCTCCACGAATGGTGATAATGAGATGCTCTAGGTGCTGTAAACACATATGCTGTCTTCCTACTTTATTTTCATTGCTTGAATGCATGGTCCAAGGGGCACAAAAAACCTAGCTGCTAATACGCAAGGTCTTGCAGACTATTGTATGGATGAACTAACCGCTGAGGAAAAGGAAAAGGAGAGCTGAACCCCAGACAAGAGGGAAATCCCCAGGGAGGAAGAGAAAGTGTTCTTTGTGAAGGTAGGGACACTCTGCTTGGCTTGGACATTCTGCTCAGATTTAAGCAGGGATCCTGGGGCTCCAACTGACCCCTGTTTAAGGTATCTCCCACTGATAACCCAGACTACTTGTCCTGGTTATGTGTATTTCCACAGAGATCACCTCTCTGACTAACAAAGGTGGTTCTTTCAGAGCCTACACCCAGGAGTCTTCACCATAGCCTGGGAGATCTGGCTAGAGGAGATGAACAATGAGACACAATTTCAGGTGCAGAGAGAAAGTCAGGAAGAACAGATTCAATCAGCAGGAAAGGAACTGTGTTTGTAAAGACAGAGGTACATGTAAGTATAGGAAAAGAGATAAAGAGATGTTACCGCTGGGTGACTATGGCTCTATCTACGTTTCTTCTCTTCCCTTGGAACCAGCCATGAGGATATGGGGGGGGGGGAGTTTTGCCCAGCCCTTGCAGAGGCTTAATATCTGACTGGAGGCAGCAGGGCTCCCCTTCAAGAGTTACTCGGATTCAGGGCAACAGAGAAAATGCTAGTTAGGAAGTCAACTCTGTGTCCTGCACAATAATGTGCTCAGGACACTGAGCATGTCTTGTCCATACCTGCAATAGAAGCAATGATATTGATGGCCCCAGTGTGGTAGCTCTACCTTCTAGGAATTAGTTTAGATAAAGCTATGGTTAGCTTTTTGTTTTTTCTCATGATAAATAAATAAAAGAATTTGAAGGAACAAGAAAGCAAAAAGGTCTGACCTTTCTAAAAATCCTCTCTATGAAAATGTAGAAGGCCGGGCATGGTGTCACATGCCTGTAAGCGGCAGCCTAGGAAACCAGGGCCAGGGATGCAGATCGAGTCCAGCCAGGGGCACATAACGAGACCTAGTTCTAAAAAAATATAGCTGGGTGTGGTGGTGCGCCCCTGGTATCCCAGATATCTATGAAACTGAGGCTGGTAATTGCTTGAATCTGTGGTACCCTGGGCAACGTGAGCCTGTGGTTCCACAAGCAAAAATAGTGAGACCTAGTCTCAAAAAAAGTGTAGAAATTAATTTCTTAATTAAATAACACGATGTTCTGTTGTGTTTAATGTGTGCATCTCTCTCTCTCTCTTTGTGTGTGGCCAAAATATTAAGGCACAAATACACTCTGGGGTTTCTCTTAACGAGTGGCCCACTCCCCTATCTTTGGAGTTTTCTTTCTGAATGATCAAGGAGTGTGCAGCTCTGTGAGAAGTTGGTCATCTTCACACCTGTTTGGACTTCTTAATTAAAAATTCCAGGAACATATAGACCCATCTGAGCAGCATGCTCCTTGAGAAAAAAAGGACTAAAAATTTGAAAGTAAAATATGAATAGTAAAGTGGAGTTATCCCAGTAGTTGCAGATTTTAAGATGAGTGGTGAGAGTGGTTTCAAATCATCAGCCATAAAAAAAAAGCATTTTAGCAAAGTCTGGTCTAAAATGGGCATACATCAAGTCTGAGAATCATGGCTCTGAAAAGGCTGATGCAGTGAGCATGGCCACGGAGCCGGAATGACTAGTCAAATGGCCGAGGAGGTAAAATGGAGTGTTTAACACATTCCCTTTCATGGTTGCTGAGGAACATGAGCCCAGGAGGATCATGGCTTCCCTACATCAGGTAGGTGTTTGCTGCCAATTCAGAAATGGTGCTTGGCATTCTGATAAGGCCACACAAAACCCAAGCCCTCAATATCACCTCTGTGGTGATCCGGTGAAGAGTGCCTATGTCACCTTAAACTTCTACTGTAAACACAAGGCCTCTCCACCCTCACTGAGAATGTCCTCAGCTCCTAACAGTCCTCCAAGCCTTACTGAAAATCTGTACAGGACCCATGCTATAATACAACAGACACCATGGCACTTCCATGGTTCCAATAGTCCTGAAAAGATCCAAAAGCAGTCTTCTCACAAAGGCACATGCTCCCACCTCATGGCCACAGTCCCCAGAGCCACAGGCAGGAAAGCTCCCTGATTTCCCCCAGGGTTTGAGTCAGTTATCCCCTGGTGCAAGTCCAATACCCCTCCTTCCCAATGAACAAATCAAGACTCTCCAGGCAAAGCTCCAGTGAAGTCTTCCCTCAAGCATGAGCCCCTGACTTACCTGGGGAGCAGTCAGAGACAGACATTGCAAGCACCTATCCTACTAGGGTTCCCCGTCCTGCTAGGAAGTGATGGGCTCCTTCACAGTAACATCTGGGCTTCTGGGACAGTAGAAAGAACCGTGTTGGGCCAGCGACCTCCAACTAGGGAAGAAGCAGTGATGCAGGGGTCTTCTATTATTTATGAGCAAGGGAGAAAAGGGAATTATTTCCATAGGTATCCTAAGAGATAAGGAAGCCCTATGCCATGAAACGCAGTGCCTAGGATTCTACCACTGATACCCCCTCTCTCCTAGTCACTTGTATTAATTTTGAGCTCTGCCACTTCACAGTTACCTGGCTTGAACAGGTCACTTAACTCCTCTGAGATGCACTTGCACCACCTTTAAAATGGGGTCATGATACCCAGTCTATAGAGATGTTCCCGGGAGGAGAGGATATGAAAGGATCCTTCCCAGTGCTGGGCACCCAGCATGGGTACATGAAATGCTGGTTTCTTCCTTGCTTGAAAAGCCTTCCTTTGGAGTCACCCTCTAATGTGAGTCTGTCCCAAAGGGATCATAATAGGGTGTATGCAGATGCATGTTCCCTGTCAAAAGAGATGAGACTATTAAATATGAGGGAGCACAGGTTAGGCGCCAGAGAGAACTGCCCAGAAAGGAAACTAGAATGAAGCAGGAATGGGTGGGTTCAGCCCCACCACTACAGTGACAGGTTGCCCCATTTCCATCGGCTCCAGGATTCCCTGAAGAACGTTCTCCCTATGGCTTGGGCAAAGATGATAGAGACTTGGATTTCTAAGTGGTAGCACATGATATAGTATTGAGTATGCAGATTCAACACTCTAAAATGTAAGTATATTTTATATCACATATACTCAAGTTTCTGCCTACAATTAGACTGCTTGAAAGGGCCTGTGTCACATAGTTGACTTGATATATTGGTTCTATCTTCATGTGTGTAATTACCGGAAGAGTTGATGTCAATACTTCAGATGAAGATGCTATCTGAAAAAATCAATTTCTATGCTTTCTTCAAACTGAGAATGACAACTAACATCCAAAGCACAACTGGCCACTCTTTTTTGATAGGGTTCCTTGCCCTCTCCTCCCAGCTCCAGTGCAAAGGCACCGTGAGAAAAACAATACATGCAGTAAGTTTGAGGTCCCTTCTGGCTATTGGGTGGCTGTGCCAATAAAAACTCAAGGAAGTAAATGAACCTTTTTAATCACATTTTCTTAGCTCTCAAACTAGGGTATGGAAACTCATGCCCCTACAGTCTTGTGACTATTACAAGATCAAGGTGTACAAAATAATTTCATCAATTCCACACAAAATAGTGACTCCATTTCCTTTGGGGGTACAAAAGGAACAGCCTTAGAGTGCCTTGACCCCTGTAACTCTTATTCTACTTTGATCCAAGGAGGAGGGCTAGGGCTGCAGCACTGGGCCCACACTGAAGAGGAGGTACTAGCTAGTGAAAAAAACAGGACCTCCTTCTGCTGGAAGATTTAACAGTACTCAGCATATTATTGTCACCCTGAGGGATGAATACACAGTCTTTGCATCACATTATGTCATTCAACATCACTTGACAATAATGTTGAAGAGAAAATAATTGATCCCCAGCTGAAGCTGTTGTCTCTCTGTGTGGAATTGACCTGTTCCCCCCAGGTCTGTGTGAGTTTTCCCCAAGCAATCTAGTTTCCTTCCATGTCCCAAAAACTCTTGTTAAGTTCACTGGCAGGTCCAGCTGCTCCATTTGGAAGGGATGCTCTGAGGAGGGCCCCCAAGCAGATTTGTGCCCTATCATGTGCTCTGAGATTCTGGGATGGGCTTCCATGGATACTGACCTAGAATAAGCAGTCTGGAAAAAAAGGAGAGAGGGAGGGAGACAGGGAGAGAAGGAGGGAGGGAGTAAGGGAAAGAGGGAGGGAGGGAGTGGGTAGTTGGTTAAAGGATGGATGGGTGAATTAACCCAAATTATTAGACGTCTTTGGGGTCTTTTTTTGAAGATTAGAGGTATTAGAAGTATGTCCTTGGAATCTATTGTTCAATAAGTCTCTGGTGAAAATTATTTCCAAAATGTCATTTAAAGACACGGTTTTAAAGATCTACATTTTTAAAGATCTTCCTTATCTACAAGGAAGCCTCACTGAGAACTTACTGCACACAAATGTCTGAGCCAACAATCATCGCTTAAAGGACCTGCACTCACCCTTGGGGTGATGTAACAGGAACCCTCTCTTTTGGAAATCTAGCCTGGAGGACACATTTCCCTGGAGCTTGTTCTTGGACATCCCAGAGCAGTGGGATATGGGGGCTATTCCAGTGAGAATGAGGGGCTGGGGCAGAAGAACCAAGGCAAGCGCCATCTCCTTATTCTAGGGAGAGAGCATGGGGGAGAATCTGAGAAGCTGGAAGAAACTCAAAGAATCTAAAGGACAGGTTATTGTCAAGGAGCCACAGCAGGACTCAGGGTTCCCCTGGGAAGCCACCCCCACAGACCTTAGCACTGTAGACATTCTGGGATGTTCTCCAATTTTCTTGCCAGCCATTTTCCAGCTGCTCCAGAACTTAGTGAAAGAATTCATCTGGATTGGAAGTTATATTAAAGAGTCTTTCTCATCAATGCCCAGAAAGTGAGGTTGTGGGAAAAGGGAAGAACTGTCATATCACCAATGAATGATCACTTACAAAGTGAGTTCCCACTAAGCAGTAACCCTACTGCTTAGCAATACTGTTGGGAAGGTATATCCAACACTTGGAGTAGTTTACACAGCACACAGGCACAACTATGACACCATTTTTATTAAATAGAGGATAAAGTTAGCATGCTTGTGTAGTTTTAATTCTGTTTTCATGACAGAATTATGAAAATCTGCTATGAAAGTTTGCTATCTTGCTCTTTAGAAGATTCGTTTGGCAAGCGGCCTTTCCTCTGTATAAATTTTGTATAAAGAGCAAGGATGTTGCAAATAGTCCAGTGCAGTTAGTGGTTTGAAGGAGACTCAGCTGACCCTTCACCTCCCTGTAGGCAATAGTGGACAGGAACCTTGTCTTCCAGGAAAGGTCACTATCTGGCAGCCCAAGCAGAACCTGCAAGCTGTGGGCACAGATACCTGGGTGAGGGAAGACTGGAGAGAATGGAGAAAGACACAGGTACAGGTAGACTGAGGGCAATTCCTGTCCTACATGGTGTCAGGGAGGCTGCTCCCAGGAAGAGAGGCAGTAAGTACCTGGTCTGTAGGGTTCAGGCTAAGACCCAGGCATGAGGTTAAGCTCACTTTGCCAGTAAGAAGAAAGCTTTTTCTCATCAAATCTGCCTCTTCTTGGGAGAAAATGGCAGGCTCTGGGGAAATTTCCTTTTGGAAGGAAGCACATGTGGAGGGTATTTGGGCTGCATGGGGGGGGGGGGGAAGCATTCCCTAAAGCAGAAATGATCCTGGATGCCTATTACTCAGAGATTCTGCATTTCTTTGAGATTGTTGCTCAGATTGGGTTATGTGACACAGAAAACAGAAGAACAAGAAGGGGCTTTAAATACCAGATCTGAGTGTAAAAAGCAGCCTCAAATACCTGCCACATACATGAATATGTAAAAAGGAAACCTATCCCACTCTCCATGGACATTACTACCATGACCGCCAGTGCTCATCAGGCCCACCTGTTGGGCACCAAGAGTGAGCAGGGCTCCACCCTTCATTCCAAGGGACTGAACTCAGTTCCCTTCACCCTTATGTCACCAAGCATGACCTCTGCTCCAAAGGTACCCCCTGGGCAGCAGAGCAACTCAAATCCCTACATCCTCAAGGGAGGTAGAGGTGTCAGGGGACAAGTGGAAGTTAGGTTCCTGTCCCAGGACAGAATAAGTATCTGTGAGCCTGTCACTTCTTGCAGCTGGAATACAGGGCACCAGCAGCTGATGAGACAGAGCCCTGCACAGCCTCACTTCCCAGGTGATGCATTGTGTAAGGAGCTTGGCATGAATTAGATACTCAGTAAGTGACTGATGCCAGGTAATCTGCCTGGGGTAAATGTAGTTGGGAATCAAAGAATTCCCTGATTCTAGAAAGGTAAGAGAGACAACACTGAGTGTTTCAGGGAAGGTGCACGTGCTGTACATCAGTGAGGGACCATGGGCGTGGGGAAGGAAAGTGGTTACTGCCTAATGACCTATTATTGCCAAAATGTGTGGCATGTATCCACCCTTAAAACATTTATGTTGAGATTATAAGGTTGAGATTCCTTCATCCATATATGAAGAACTATGATTACAAGGGTCTTGATGGAAGCCTGACATCCAACAAGGATTAGTCTTAGGCGTCATATTACATACATTAGGCAAATAGATGCACTTTTCAGTAACTTTAGTAAAACAGTTAAAATCACAGAGAACAGTGCATTTAAAGACGAGGCATCTAAAGATGATGAACTTAAAGAAATAAAGTTGGTATTTATCTTGTTCATTCTTATTAATTACTGGTTAATCCAAACATGGAAATCTCTCAAGACTTGCAGAATGCTTCTTTCTACATCTTACAAGTCCTTGTCCTGGAACAAGATCCCTTCTAGGCTACTACTACAAATCTACATCCAAATCTTTTATCCATTTTGAGTTAGTTTTTGTACATGAGGTGAGGGAGTTGTCTAGGTTCATTTTTTTTGCATGTAGTGATTCAGTTTTCCAAGAACCATTTATTGAAGAGGCTATCCTTTTTCCAATGGATGTCTTTTGCCAGTTTGTTAAAGATTAGTTGACAGTAGATGTGTAGCTTTATTTCTGGACATTCAATACGTTTCCATTGGTCTGACTTTATTTTCATCCCAGTACTATATTGTTTTAATTATTATGGCTTTGTAGTATAATTTGAAGTTTGGGATTATAATACCTCCATTTTCTCTTCTTTTGGTCAGGAGGGTTTTGGAATTCTAAGTCTTTTGTTATTCCATATGAAGTTCAGTAATTTTTGTTCTATCTCTTTAAAGAATGCCATTGGAATTTTTATTGGGGTTGAATTGAATCAGTACATAGCTTTTGGTAGGATTGCCATTTTGATAAAGTTAACTCTTCCAATCTATGAGTACGAGCTGTCTTTCCACATTTTTATGTTGTGTTCTATTTCTTTTAGCAATGTTTTATAGTTTTCTTTGTATGGATCTTTCATATCTTTTATTAGGTTTATTCCTAGGCATTCAATTTTCATTGGTGCAATGGTAAATGTTTATTGCAGCACTATTCACAATTGCCAAGATATGAAAATAACCCAAATGTCCCAAAACTGATGAATGGTTGAAAAAGATGTGGTATATTTATACAATACAATATTATGCTATAATCAGAATTGACAAATAAGAAGCATTTGTGATAGCATGGATAGACCTGAAAGATAGAGAGGAAGAAAAAGACCATGTGATCTCATCTATAGATGGGACATAAAAAATAACAACAAAAAAACAAGAAAACCCCAAAAGAAACTACAGTGGAGCTGGGGCAGGCTGCCAGGGGAGGGGTGAGAAGAGAAAGAAATTGGGGAAGGGAAGAGTACAGGAAGATAGAAAGGAGAGCTCCTAGGTGAAGGGATGGAGGGAGAACCCTGGAGAATGCAATTATATATATATATATATATATATATATATATATATATATATATATATATATAT